>CAUYQU010051548.1:0-41950 GCA_963574635.1 Cheracebus regulus | reverse complement strand
TGTCTACTGAGGCACTGTTCACACTAGCAAAGACTTGGAACCAATCCAAGTGCCCATCAATGATAGACTGGATAAAGAACATGTGGCACATATACACCATGGAATACTATGAAGCCATAAAAAAGGATAAGTTCATGTCCTCTGCAGGGACATGGATGAAACTGGAAACAATCATTCTCAGCAAACTAAGAACAGAAAACCAAACACCACATGTTCTCACTCATAAGTGGGTGTTGAACAAGAGCACATGGGCACAGGGAGGGGAACATCACCCAC
The DNA here is from genome assembly GCA_963574635.1 of Cheracebus regulus. Taxonomy (NCBI): domain Eukaryota; kingdom Metazoa; phylum Chordata; class Mammalia; order Primates; family Pitheciidae; genus Cheracebus; species Cheracebus regulus. The sequence continues at coordinate 41,674 of CAUYQU010051548.1, read as the reverse complement.
TGGGGCCTGGGGGGTGGGGGGCTAGAGAAGGAATAGCTGGGAGGTGGGGGGATTGAGGAGGGATAGCATTAGGAGAATTACCTAATGTAGATGACGTGGCAATGGATGCCGCAAACCACCACCATGGCATATACACCTATGTAAAAACCTGCACTATCTGCACATGTACCCCAGAACTTAAAGTATAATAAATAAATTTTAAAAATATATATAGTTATAACTTTTAATATAAGATACATTAATAGATCCAGGTGATTATTTCTCAATGTGGTCTTTTCAATAACTTTTTAATACTTTGCAATCAATAATAGAGGATTTGAAAATGGATATACATACTGAAACACGAACCTAATGATTTAGGCATAAGGGTAATGGAATAATCTTTCATTACAATAGGTGTTTTATTTGAAGTTGTTCATAATACATTACTTTGGATGTAGATATTAGTGTATTAGTAAGTGATTCTATTATGTTAAGGCCAAGTTCCTGAATAGCTCTAAATAATTCATATCACACTTTTATTTATTTAGTTAACACCATTTATTGAGTAACTACTATGTGTGTTGTTCTAGGCATTTAAGAAACATGGATCAGACATTGTGTGAATTATGGAGATGTGATAGGGAAGGGAAAATGAACTCTCTCACAGCGCTTTCCAAGTGCCAGGCACCATTGTAAGCATTTTCCAAATATTAAGCTGTTCAAGCCTCAAACAACTTACAAGATAGGTACTCATTCATATTTTAGAGAAAGAAACAGGCTGATTCACCGAGAGTTTAAGGGACTGTCTGAGGTCATGCTTCTAGCAAGCAAATAGAGCAAGGATTCAAACCCAGGGATATTGCTTCACAGGCTGTGTTCTTAAAAGCTATACTGTGCTGCCTCATTTTTTTATAATAAATACATGCTGAATGTCTTCTAAAGTTATTTTCCCAGTTAATTATTTTTAACCACAAATTATTTTAATGCCTACTTTATTCTGTAAATTGCTATGCTACCATTTTTGTACCAAAAGAAAATAAGTGCAGAGATACATTTTTTCCTTTGTCTCTTTTATAAAAGCTGAGAAGTTTATTGTATAGTACCACTGAAACATTTTTTTTCCTACTGCTTTTATTTGCAAAGAATTTACATTTCAAGAAAGACCTTGAGAATTGCAACTTCTTATCCACCACTGTGCATCTAACTCATTCCGTTTTTAACTAAAGTACACATTATGAGTAGCAGAGAATCATCTTATAATTACTAACAGACATCAAAATGAATTCTGTCAATATTGCAGGAGAAGCTTAATTGCTTTACTTGTTATTATAGTGGTATAAATTTCTAATTTAAAAGGCCTAAGAATAATTATTAAATATAATTTCAAAAGGATACATCAAAAATATTTTTCCATGTAAACTTACATATTTATTAAAATATCTCAGGCTATTCCAGTTGTATGCCATAGTTCATTTACTGTGCAGCTATGGCTTACAATGTGCCTACAAGAATTGTGAGAAGTTAGAATCCCAGAGAAAATCAGTTTCACTGTTATTCTCAATTATTTGCTAGAAGGACTTACTGAACAAAATACATTTGCTGGTATAGCATGTAGAGTGGAAGCCGTGATTTCTTGGAAGAAGATGGCAGAAGTACTTTGTTGTCTGTACTAAATGGACTAGCAGATGGTTTTGCAACCTGAAGAGGAAGGTAATGAAGGGTGTATTTCCCAACACGCTCAATACTATTCTTAGGGAATGTGTATGATTTTCCTAACCCTGGAGGGAAACTGTGGAGTTGCAAAACGTTACTGGGTCAAAATGAATTTGGTCCTGCAGCTGGGGAGGCCCTCTCTCATTTTTACCTGGACTCTCACTTGTCTCAGAAAAGGTTATAGATGGTCAATTCTTGCATTTCATGTCAAAGGGAATAGCTCTCCTTTTTTTTTTTTTATCATTATATGTTGATCTTTTAAACAAAGATTGCTGTTTTTATTCCCCCCCAACACACACACACTGGTTGTGGTATTACCACTAAAAAAGAGATCCCAGCAATCAGGCCTGAACATTTGCTAATGAACCCACATATGTACATGCCCATGAATAGGTTTCAAAATTATTTATTTAAGGATATTTAACAAATTGAAGGAAGAAATCCAATACACAGAATCAAATCATGTACTGACAACTCTGGAAAACTGAAGAGATTCTTACAGAGCTATCAATAAAATAAAAATTGTAGCAGACGACAGTATGTAACTGGAAATAATTTTTAAATCTTATGGTTTAAAATGGAAAGAAAATAGCTGCTGCTAGGAACTTGTTTGAGTAAAGAATAAATATCAGAGCACAGAGGAAAAGTACAAAAAAGTGAATAAATGAAAAAGTAGACATGAAAGATAATTATAATAGTTTATAGTTTCTTTACTCTCAGTTCTGATATTGAGTACTTCAATTTAAGGGCCAAATCTGAAGTGGCAAAACTGTACAGAAAATAATAAGGCAGGTAGTGAAATTTTTTTTAACTTTTTCTGCAAAGCCCATGAATTGAATGTTGTGGAAAAGCAAATAATTGCAGTGCAGTGTTGTAAGTACTATTGTTGACATATGAAGATTTTTCTGAGATAGCAGAGTTTGGAGGTGGAAATATACTGTATTGTTGTCACAGAATAGTTTTGATGGAGCAAAGCTAAATCCTTAATGGGAAAAATGACAGAGCCAAGTAAAATGGTGATAGCATTTATCCAGAGAAAAGAGCCTATATAAACGGGCATGATTTCAAGAGAAAAGATGATATAGGAAATTAAAAGGTGACTCTGTCATTGAAGCAAGTAGTGAAAAATAAAGTTTAATTTGTCTTTATCTTATTTTTAATTTGATGACTGGCTAATTAAATTGAAAAGGAAATAACATTTTCAGCAGCACACTTGATCCAAATGCAAATATCAAAACAAAACAGTAATTTCACTGTATTAGTCCATTTGCACACTGCTGTAAAGATACAACCGGAGACTGAGTAATTTATAAACAAAAGAGATTTAATTGACTCACAGTTCTGCATGGCTGCGGAGGCCTCTGGGAAACCTACAATCATGGTAGAAGGCGAAGGGGAAGCGGGAACCTTTTTCACATGGTGGCAGGAGAGAGAGTGTGAAGGGAAGAGTGTCAAACCACTTTTAACCCATCAGATCTCATGAGAACTCAATCACTATCAGGAGAACAGCATGGGGGAAATTGCCCCCATGATCCAATCAACCCCCACCAGGTCCTTCCCTCGACACATGGGGATTACAATTCAAGATGAGATTGGGTGGGTACACAGAGCCAAACCATATCATTCACTTACCCTCTCAATGGCATATTCAGGTATACACCATATATACCTGAACAGCCTTTGCCAGGATGGTGTATTTAACTTGCCGGATTTAAACATAGTTCTCTTTCCTGGGCAATGCTTTCTTGGATTTTTTTCAATGTAATGAGAAAGTAGTCTCATCCACTGAGTAGTCTCATCCACCGAGTAGTCTCATCCACCCTCTTCCACTGAGTAACAGCAATTCTCAAACTTGGCTGTACATTTTAATCAACTGGGAAGCTTTAAAGAATACTTGTACTTGGCTCCCACACCAAACTACTTTTATATATTTGGACTGAGGTTTGGCCTGGGGTTCGGATTATTTTTACTCACCCCAGGTGAATTTAATGTACTACCAAAATTGAAAACAATTAGCTTGTCAGAACTGCTGAGAAGACAGCAGGAGGAGGAGGAGGAGATTTTTATTGCCAGGTGATTGTCATATGCATATCAGACTGCTTTCCTCCAAATGTATCACTTCAGCCAGCACCACTGTGGTGCTGATTCTCAAATATACACCTAGATACAGAAAAATGTCAAAGGATTTTTACCGTCTCATTATTTTCTGTCAATGTTCATGTATTATCTACATTCTTTCCAGCTCTCTGGTGAGCGTTAATGCGAATGTATGAGAATTCTTGAATCCTTCAACTCTTATCACACAGTTGAACATAGAAGGGTCAAACACAATGGACAGGCCAGCTCTAATGACCTGAGAGACAGGTTCACAGGATGAATTGTACTGAGCCTTGTGTTATATTGTCAGGGCCTAGAAAATGGTATCGCAGAGAACTTTGAACTGAGGGAGATTGGGAGGGCCTCAGAAGCAAGGTCACTGTGACCTTTCACACCTTTCTGTTTGACAGCTGGCTAAAAAGACATTCTTTGACACACCTTGCCTGAAAGTAGGTCATGAGACCCTCATTTAGTGGAGTCTTACCCTATACTTGGAATGAATGAATGCAACACAGAGAGGCCTGAGAATATTTATTCTCTTTTACCGTTAATTCTTGACTTATCTCTTGATTACCAATAATTGTTTATTCAAATTCAAAGTTCAAAGACATATAATTTTCATTTATTCAGCATTAGCCCTTGCCCTTATTGTTTCACTTATTGTTTATTAACAGCCTCATGTTTTCAGAGGACTCTATATGCCTATTAGACATTCTTACACTATGCTTCGGGTCTCTTAGCCTCCTTATCTATTATTCATCTTTTTGTCTTGTAATGCTTCATTTTAGATATTTTCTTCTGATCTATCATCCCATTTGATCCCTTGCACTTCATCTGTTTTTAATCTTCAGGTATATCCCTAGCTTGAATCACACACACACACACACGTGCATGTGTGTGTGTGTGTGTGTGTAATATTTATTTTGAGATGGAGTCTTGCTCTGTCGCTCTGTTGCCCAGGCTGGAATGCAGTGGCACAATCTCAGCCCACTGCAACCTCTGCCTCCCAGTTGCAAGTGATTCTTGTGCCTCAGCCTCCCAAGTAGTTGGGACTACATGCGGGCACCACCATGCCTGGCTAATTTTTGTATTTTTAGTAGAGAAGGGGTTTCACTATGTTGGCCAGGCTGTTCTCGAGCTCCTTACCTAAAGTGATCCACCCACCTTGGTCTCCCAAAGTGTTGGGATTACAGGCCAAATTTATTATGTTTTTAAAACCTAGGAGCTATTTTTGCATTTGTTTCTGATTCTGTACTCCGATTCTCATCTATTATTCTTTTTATCTCTTTGGGTGTTGTTTACATAGCTATTTACAATTTATGTCTGACAACACTAATATCCACCCTTCTGGATCTATTTTAATTGTATATTTTTATTAATCTTTTTTCTGTTTTTCATTCATATTGTCTTTTCTCCTTTGCTCCTCATCACTTTTTATTGTGTGGCAGACAATGCATTTACATTATTTATATAAATAATTTAAAGCCTAAGATTATGCCAGTTTTTTTCTAGGTAGGAGTTATGTTTCCCTTTACTAAGAATCTTTTTGTTCTGAATAACCTAGTCAAACATTACTGAAAACAGAAAAAAAAAATACCTATTTAAAAAATTCTCTAGAAAATATAAAATTTTTACAAATTTTTCTATACTCAAAGCACTTTGTTAGGTCGAAATAGCTTAATGCTTAAGTGATAAATCTACCCTGCCATCTAAAGACTTATAGCCATGGCAATAAAAGTAGCAAACAACTAGCAATAATGCATTCTGTATAATGTAAGATATAATTATAGATACAAAAAATTGTTAGGTTTTTAAAGAGAACAGAGATTTCTAGATTTAGAAGAAACAGAACAACTGTAACATAAATGGAATATGAGAAATAACATTCAGAAGTAATAGGTTGGTATATTTAAGTTGCAGCCAATAAGAAGCTCAGATTGGCTATTTCTCCAACATTTTGTGCAGGTTTCACCTGGGCCATTACAACAGCTGCTATTTTAATTTCTCTGATTCCACACTTGTCCTATCCACCATGGATATGTCAAAGTGATTTTTCTAAAACGCAGTTCTGATTCACTGTTTTGTAAAAACAGTTCATTAAGAACGTATACAATTGAATTCCGTATCATGGTGAATAATGTTGTCTATAATTCAGCTGTTGGTTTATTTTCCAGGTTCAGTTTGAGTCACCTTTTTCTCAATTTATGCATCAGAAGTACTCAAAACTTTTTTATGTACTGCTTTGAATATTGTTCATTTACTACTATCATGATCTTATATACATGGAAACTACTATTTTTTCTTTTTGGTTACCTCAAGAGTCATTATCTCAAGGAAACTATTTAGGTTATCTATTGATGCATTTTTAAAACACCCCAAACTCAATTGGCTCAAATGTACAACTTCTCCATTTTCTTACAATTCTCCAATCAGGACTGAGCTCAGCTGGGTATTCTTGTTCTCATCCTTTCTTGTATCGGCTGGGTTCAACTGGCAGGTATGCTAGGAAGGGGCTCCACTAAGCTGCACACAGATCACTGGACCTCTCTGCTCTAGTTAACCTTCAGAACTCTTCTACTCTACCTAGTTTTTGTACATAGCCTCTTCAGTAGTGGAGCCAGACTTCTTACATGGTGTTTTGGGGCTCCTGAGAACAAAATGGTAGAGGCTGCAGAGCATCTTAATGCCTGGGCATGAAACTGGCACGTGGTCCTTTCCACCAAATTATTTTGTTTAAATTGAGTAACAGGGCCAACTCTAATTAAAGTAGATGGAACTATGCAAATGTGTGAATCCCATGAATAATGATCACCATTATTATTATAAGCTTATGTGATAATCCATATCTGTTCTATAACCTGGAAAAGCTTATAATTATCACATAAGCTTCCCTGTTGCCCTTCAGAATGGATTAGCTGTGCCTGTTCTGTGTTTTCATGATATCCTTCATGAATGTATTCTATTAAGTTTACTGTTTTGAACTATGATTATCTGCAACACCAAATCATCCACATACTCCTCTCATATTACATAATAAATAGCTTTTGCTCTGGTAAGACATACTCTCTGTTTCTAAAGGCATGATTAAAATATAAGTATAATGAAATAATAATGGACATATTATTACTTATATTCATAATATTTGAAATAGGTACTAATTACTGTACTATTTCTCTTATTTTGTCCTTTTCTAATAATTATCTGCCCTTCTTTGATCTGTCCTATAACCTGGGAAAGCTGCCCCTATGCATTTCATTACTCCAGCTCTTTGTTATCTGAATTCCCATTGGATAGACTAATGGGAGGCACTGAGAGACATCAATATCCAAAAATGAAAAGACAGGAATCAGACTCCTTATTCCCTCTCTTGCTGCTTTGTGCTAGGATTCTATTAGATGACGTGTCCCCCTGCTCCATGACTTTGGCTTCTGACAGATGGTCCACCTCTACCTTTCCAAGGCTTTAATTCTCCCTGGCTCCAATAACATCTTTCTTCCCTGTGCAGTTTCATACTGGGATGGAATTTGTTTCCCATTGTTGGGATTTACTGGCTGCCTTGGTTCTCGTACTGGTTTTCCGAGTACTTCCTTCCAAAAAAAAACCTTGTTATTAAATTTTCTTCAAAATTTCAGTTGAATGTGTCATTTTTTCTCGATTAAATCCTGGTAAGTACAATTATTTAACTGAATAAATTAAATAGATAATTGTTGAACATTAACCTATAATGGAAATAAAATTGTAGGTAGTGATATAGAAAATTAGCGTTCCAAATACTTTGATTCATCTTTTGTTAATATTATAGTTGATACTATAATGAGAAACAATAAGAGGCTGAGAAAAATATTGCCACGAATGCTTTTAAGGATGTAAAAGGAGCTGGGAGTGGTGGCCCACACCCATAATCTCAGCATTTTGAGAGGTCTAGGCAGGCAGACCACTTAAGCCTGGGAGTTTGAGACCAATCTGGGCATAAGACCTCGTCTTTACCAAAAAAACAAACAAACAAAAAAGAAAGTTAGCTAGGTTGTGGTGATATGTGCCTGTAGTTCCAGCTGCTCAGGAGGCTAAGGTGGGAGGATCACTTGAGCCCAGGAGGTGGAGGCTGCAGTGAGCCAGGATTGTGCTATTGCACTCCAGCCTGGGCAACAGGGAGAAACCCTGTCTCCAAAAAAGAAAGAGAGAGAGAGTATGTAAAAGAGGGAGCCATTTGTTATATTTTCTGTACCAAATAAAGGAAAAAGGTTGAAACACATTAGCAAATCAAATACCCTAACAAGTCAATGAGTGAATAGCTTAGCCAGAGTATTGGCAGTAATGAGGGCATTGCTTAAAATAGAATTACACATAGTCTGTATCTTCTAATACTGAATCAGCTCTTGGCATGCTACATAAAACAAAGGTGTATTTGCACAGTGGTTAAGAGCACATGACCACTAAAACCAGATGAACTGGGCAGAATTCTAGCTCTACCACCAGCTAGTTTTGTGATTTTTAAAACAAGTTAGTTGATTTGTTTATGCCTCAGTTCCCTCACTTATAAAGTGAAGATAAAAATAGGACAATAATACCTCAGTGGATTGATGGTGTGAAGCCTGCTGTGCTCTATATAAAGGATTGTTTCACTATTTTTTCATTTGCTGAAAAATATGAGAAGTTCTCTAGATTCTTCTTTCACTACAAAGGTCAATAATTATTCGGATGGCATTAAAACTTCCCCTTGAGACTATGATTACTGCTGAAATTGTTTCCCATATTGGTTTTTGTGAAACCAATATGTGGAGCAGGGAATTGTGTATATACTGACTCTATATATGTTGTAGTTAACTGTGATTGATAAATTATATTTGTGTTGTACGCTGCATTTACCTTATGTAAATTGCAAAGTATACAGCCAGCATTCTTATGATTAACTTTCTATGATGTTGGCACACCTCCTTTCTATTTCTTACAATATTTTACTTGTTTTTTTAGAAAGCATTAAGTCATTTTGTCTTGGCAATCATGCTATATGCCCAGTGGAAAAATAAACTGATTGAAACATATTGAGTTCTAAGAAGAATGTGTGCTTTTTTCATCATAAAGAAATAAAGATAAATATCACTTTGTTTTTGTCACCAGTAAGCTTATTATCCTTAACCCAAGTAATTTAATCCCAACTGTTACTACTCATGTGCAGCCATGATTTTGATAAGAATAGAGTGATCATGCATTTTAATCTGTACCTATTGTCCCAGCATAATTCACGTCCCTTCCTACACTCAGAGTTTCTCCAGCATGGAAAATAAATTATATGGTCACACTAGATAGTTAATACTACCTTAGTAATGACCCTTGCTAGGAAATAATGGTTTGGAACTTAAACGCTAAGAAAATTTACAAAATTAACCTTGAATTACTAATTTAGCAAAAGGCCACATGTTGCCATATGAAGAGATCCAGAATATAATGATCTCTACCTGCACAGACTGAACTCCACCATTACGTATCCATCCCTGAGGCCTAATGACAAAGAGAAATAGAATGACTTTTGTCGTATTTCAGTGAAAAATGTATAATCAGAATATCATCATGAAAAAACTTCAGACAAGCTCAATTTTAGGGAACTTCTAAAAAATAACTTATTAATAGTCTTTAAAATCATGAAAGACAAAATAAAAACTGGGGAACTCTTCTAGATTAAAAAGTCTAAATATACATGACAACTAAATGTAGTACAAAATACCAGATTGGTTACGAGGCAGGAAAGGACTAACTCAGCAGGCCTAGGTTGCTCAAACTCTGCATATTTCAAAGAAAAACCTGTCTTCAGATTACCTCTTGATTGTCTGCTAAGAAATTACCTTTGAGTTCTTGGAATATTCTGCTTGATAAGAAGGTTTTCTGTATACCACAGACCTTGAGGTATACTGTATCAGTCTGACCTGAATGAGTGCATCCTACTGATGTGATTTAAGATAAATATCTTTTTTTGCTGGTGTCGGGAGTGGAGACTGGAGTCTGGGTAGCTGAGGTCAATTAGGCTAGTGGGTAATGTCTATGTGACTGACCCCCAATAAAAACCTTGGATACCAAAGCTCGGGTGAGTTGTCTTAGTGGCAAAACTTTGCATCATTGGTGGGAAAATTAAGTTCACTCCAATATGACTCCAATGGGAAGAGCTATCTCATCACTTATGTCTGATTTCTCCAAGAGTTCATTCTGGGTGCCTTTTCCTTTTACTGATTTTAATTTGTATCATTTCACTGTCATGAACTATAATTGTGAGTATAATAGCTGTTCCATATCCTGTGAGTACTCTAAAATTATGCCTAGAATAAGCCTGCTCTTGGGAGCCCCTAACACACAATTTTTACACTTAAAAAATTGCTGTAGGCAAGGTGTGGTGGCTCATAATATCAGCATTTTGGGAGGCTGAGGAAAGAGGATCATTTGATGCTAGAAGTTCAAGATCAGCTAGGCAACAAAATGAGACCCCATATTGACAAAAAGTAAAAAATAAAAATTAGTCAGGTGCAGTAGTCTATGTTTGCAGTCCCAGCTACTTGGGAGGCTGAAGTTAGAGGATCACTTGAGCCCAAGAGGTCAAAGCTGCAGTGAGCCATGATCATACCACTGTACCCCAGACTGGACAACAGAGCAAGATCCCATGTTTCAAAAGAAAAAAAAAGAAAGGAAAAAATTGTTATCAAAAAACATTATTTGAAAAAAATATTAACACAGAAATATAGATGCAAATTAGATTTTAAAATCATATTCACATTAAAATTGTTGAATTTGATAACTAGGCTATAATTATGCAAGAGATTTTTCTTGTTCTTGGGAAATGCTCAAGTATTAGGAGGCAAAGGGGCATGATGACTTCAACCTACTATCAAATGGTTTAAAATAATCTGTACAGATATAGTTAGAGAAAACAAAGCAAATATATCAAAATGTTAGTAATTAGTACATTGGACTAAAACAGACAGGAGTTCTTTGTAATATTCTTGCAACTTTTTTGTAAGTTTAAAGTTATTTCAAAATACAAAATTAAAATAGAATCTTGTACAGAGGGTTGTGTGTATGCATGTGTGTGTATATTTTTAACTTTCATTTATAAATCAATCTGATTTTGCTGAGTTTTTAAAATATTTACCAAAGTACTGTATTTGATAAGTAAATAGAAGGTAGAGAAATAGTTCAACATATAACAGACAGAGTTGAGTTACTGGGCAGCTGCATGTCTGCTTTAAGGTGGGAATTGTCACTAAAGGGACAAACGGAAAGATTCCGAATAAAGGTGTCACTGATAAGAATGAATACTCAGTCTCCAGTGGGAGCAGAGACAAAGCTAAATTGGCAGACACTAGGATGAAAACAAAGATCTGCCAACTAAGCTGGTAGAAGTTAATAGTGACAATCCCATTTTCCAGTGATCCAGATAGACAGGCAGGTGGTGTCAGGATACCTAGCATGGGGTAAAAGACAGGATTACAGAGAGTTGACAAAATGTAGCTATAATGAGTCAGGAACAAGCCCATTTCTAGGACTCCAGACTGACATGTTGTATCATATAAACCTGGAAGAAATTAGCAAGCATCTAAAGGTGACAAAAGCTGAAGAAAAATAAAAGGGAGAGAGAGAGATTCAGACCCCATAAGCATTGGTGAGAACAGTAGAACAGAATTATGCCTTGGATGCTAAGTATAGAATAGAGGGAATGGAACACAGTCAACTCTGTATTTAATTTACTGAGGTACAGAAACTCAGCAGGATTAACAAAATAAAATGTAAAAGAATGAACCCTTGGTCTAGACCAGGGGTGTCCAATCCTTTGGCTTCCCTGGGCCACATTGGAAGAAGAATTGTTTAGGGCCACACTAAAATACACTAATGATAGCTGATGAGAGAAAACAAAAGCACAAAAAAAGCTCATAATATTTTAAGAAAGTTTATAAATTTGTGTTGGGCTGCATTCAGAGCCATCCTGGGCCGCAGGCGGCCCGCACACTGTGGATTGGACAAGCTTGGCCTAAACCTTTTCAAAGAGAGGTTTCTAGCTGCTGAGAAGAGACAGAGTTTGCAGGGGAGAACTAAGTGATCCCAGCTGGGAAATTTGGAGGGTTTCAAGAGAAGAGTGCCAGGAGTCATTAAATAACTTTTCTCCCCAAATTTCCTCGGGCTGCCAAATAAAATAGATGCTAACGAGGAGTATGGAAGAAAAATGGATTTAGGACTTAGGTAAATCTGCATTTAAAACTTGTCTTTACCACTTACTACTGCCTATGTGACCTTGATCAGATCTCACAGTAATACCTATTCCAAAGATTATTCTTAGAATTAAAATAAGATAAATAAATATGTAAAGCCCTTATTTCAATATTTGGCACAAAGATCCTGCTTTGATAGATTTCATTATTACAGATGGAATGAAAGATTCCATAATGTTCCCTCTTTCTTTGCTACCAACTGAGGGACAGGAGACGGAGGCATATTGAGTAATAACTTCATTGGCACAAATAAAAAGCATTTAAGAAGAAGTCTTCTTATAATATTAAAAACTCTAAATAGTGGTAACCTGCTTCTGAAGTTTATTTTCCTAGTGAGAGTCACGCCTGATATTTGCTTTAAGATCTACCAGGTGGATAGATAGAGAGTAAAACTTGGCTGATATTTCAACTATTGTGGGGAGACTGAAATGTAGATAAGGTCTTGTGTTCTGCAGATTCAAGACCCATAGATTGCTATGAGGGAAACATTAAGCCATTTGGTAATAAAACTAGGTTAGAGGCTCCAGTTGTAAATACCACACACACACACACACACAAAATGCTATTCTTATTTACACTGGACATAGAATCTTTCCCAGCTGGGAATCTGATAAAAATATCAATTATATATAATTTACATATGCAAACTACAGCCTAAAAGTGAGACTAAATAATCACAAAATTAATACAATCAGTATTACATCGCCATGTCAACAAGGTTTTATAAAACAAAAAGCATATTTCTTCCTTTCTGATTATTCATCCTCAACTTTTTATTTCATAATTGTTTATTTTTAATCATAAGATGAACAGTAATCTATTGTAGTTGAAATAAGTTTTTGTTGATAACATTTTGTATTTAATTTTTTCAGCAACTCTTTGGGATTGTAAAGAATGTGTGATATTCTCATTGTATAGATAACAAACCTGAAGTTCAGAGAGTTCCTGTCACCTGGCCAAAGTCACACAGCTACACAGCTGATAAGCAAAGCAATGGCATCTTCTTACTCCAAAATAAGCCTGGTAGCTAATTCATTATTCTGTATATTGTGTGTGTGTGCGTATGTACCTGTGTGTGTGTGTGTGTGTGTGTGTGTGTGTGTGTATGCGTGTGTGTATTTTCTGGGAGAAGAAAAACATTTTTATCTATAAAAAGTTAGACTGAAAGATCCTTTAAAAGGCATTTGCCATAAAAAATATGTTTTTCACTAAAAAATATTAAATTCAGTAGGAAGAATCATTGATCTTCTAAATTTGTGCCTTGAAAAACACAGTATCAGCATATAAAAAATTAACTATTATAAATATAAGAAAAATTTTATAAAATATAATAATATAAGAATTTACATAGAACAATTAGATAAAACAAGAATATGAAGCACTAGAAGAAAATAATATGCTTGGCTAAATGTATTTATTAGAATAAACTGAAAAATTGAAAGCAAAGGCATAGAGCATTCAATTCAAGAAGCTGAATTTTAAAAAACAGTGAAAAGAACAACACAATTAATTAAAAAGAACTAGGAGAAAGTAATTGATAAAAATAAAATCAGAAATATTTAAATTTAGAAAACAATAAAACAGCAGAAGTGATTGATTACATCAACATTTGTCCTGGCAAGTTAGATTGAGAAAAAACTTTAAGGCAGTAAAGGCAAAATAAACATCAGGATGAAAACAAAACACAATCACACATATAGAGGAGAGTAAAACATCTTAAGGGACAATATGAACAACTATACAGACATTAATAAGTAAGTCTAGATAGAATGGGGACAGTTTGGGAGAAAGTAAATTTCAAACTGACTAAAGAAAAAGTAGACTACCTTACTCCACTGAAAAGTATAGAAAAAAATTTAAAGACTGTTTAACAAATCTAACCTTGACCAAAGCATATGGCCAGGTTATTATTATAATTGTATTCTACTAAATATCAAAAGATTAGTAAATGGCTATGTTACTTAAACTGTTTTTGAGTATAAACAAAAAATGGAAAACTTTATAAGTCATGATATAGGGAACACTATTTTAAAAAAAACAAAACTTTGGGAGGAATTTTTCTACCAGATACAAACAGATATTATAAACTTATAAATTGAGGCAATATAATCTTAATACAGAAAGAGATTGACCAACAGATGCTACAAGAATTCAAGTATTAGTGTCCTAAAAATTTATGCTATCTTGGTTTATGACAGAATGGATATTGGACATCATTGAAGAAAGAATTAACCATTTAATGAATTGCACTGGAAAGCTATATCCATAAGGAAAATTAAACTATATCTTAATCATATATTATATGCAAAATTAATTCCACATCAGCTCAATTTATTTAAAAATAAAGCTTTTTACAAAAATGTAGGTGAATATTGAACAAGAGAAAATTCTTTTCAACTTATTTTCATTATGCATTTTTTTAAATAAACAAAAATTGTATATACTTATGGCATATGACATAATGTTTTAAAGTATGTATTTCATATTTATATTTCAAGTATGTACTTAACCATTGTGGAATAGTTAAATCAAGCTAGCTTATATTACTTCACATACTTATAATTTATTGGAGAGAATACCTAAAATCTACTCTCTAATAAATTTTCATCTATACAATACATTGTCATTAACTGTAGCCACTATGATGAACATTAGATCTCTTATTTCTTCTTTCTAACTAAAATTATGTGTCTTTGACCATCATATCCCTAATTCTCCCACAGATAAATTTGTTAAACAAGATACAAAACAATGAACAATTAAAGATGGCTAATAAATTTGATTACATTAAAATAAACATCCATTAAGATACAAAGCTATGATAGCAGAGTTGGTATTTGCAACACCTCTAAGTGACAAATAATTTATATGCAGAATATTAAGAAATGAAACTGCTAGTCAATAAGTACAAAAAAAAATTTCTTAGAAATGTGGACAAATTTATGAGCAGACATATCACTGAAGTGGACATATTAAAGGATAAAATACAATTGTAAGGCTGTTAATCTTCATTAGTAATCAAGTATATGTACATTACAATATGGAGGTAACAGTGATAATATTGAGCAGAAATATATGAAACTTAAATAATATATTATTTGTATAAACTTCAAACACTTGCCAAGCTAGCAGTGTAAATAACAATATAAAATGAATGAAGCAAAACAGAGAAAGGATGTTTTAATCTGTTCTCACACTGCTAATAAAGACATACCCAAACTGGGTAATTTAGAAAGAAAAAGTGGTTTAATGGACTCACAGTTCCACATGGCTGGGGAAGCCTCACAATCATGGTGGAAGGCAAAGGAAGAGCAAAGGCACATTTTATATGGCAGTAGGCAAGAGACCCTGTGCAGGGGAACTGACTTATAAAACCATCAGATTGCCTGAGACTTTTTCACTATCATGAGAACGACATGGGAAAACCCCTCTCCCAGGATTCAATTACCTTCCACTGGTTCTCTCCCATGATACATGAGGATTATGGGAGCCACAATTCAAGATGAGATTTAGGTGGGGACACAGCCAAACTATATCAGAAGACAAATACAAATTCAGAATAGCATTTCCTTCAGTGAAGGAGATATCTTAACTTAGGTGGTAGATATAATAGTCTATTACAGTTTTTTTAAATCAATTGTCTATGTATATGCTAAAAATGAACTTAGATTGTCATATTATGGTAAATTAAAAATTTTTAAGTTCAACATGATAATCAAATTATAAAAATGGAATACTTCTTGTATACTTGAGTTTAAACTAAACTCCATATCCCCAACAAATCTGTTTTGAGTTTTCATCAAATTCATAAAATCATCAGGGTAGACAAAGATTATCTCTTCCCTCCCCTGCTGCTCCACTGCCTGCTTATCCTCACAGAAGTGTGGATGCTTACAATTCTCTGGAAAATTTGAAATGGAAAGATTCTCTACTCAGGGGGAGAATCTTGTTGAAAGTGGGATAATTTAATCCATATACTTAACCATGAAAGTCTGTCTCTGAATAAGAAAATAACTAAGGGAATAATTAAGAATTCACCTTTACTCTGTTTCTTTTTTCCCTCATCCCAAGTCCTGGTGGTCTGAAGAACTAAAAATTCATTTCAAGCAAAATTGAACAGTGTAAGAATCCACCTACTGATGGAGACCCTTCATGAACTAGCTCATCCAGATGATCCTATAAGAAAGGCCACTAGCTGACAAGGCTGCTCATGCACGCAGAGTTTGCAATAGTGCTATTCTTAAATACGAAGGAATAGCCAAGTATTATCATGCAATTGAAGAAAAATCTCTCACATTAGTAAATGAATAAACATACAAAAAATGCAAAAAAGAAACTCAAAGAATTAAAAACACAGAAATGCATGAGACTGGATGAGGGCATGTTGACCTATGCTTGTTTAAGTGTTTTTGTTCATTGTACTGATGGAATGTATTATATTAGGGAATATCAATACCTTTATATATCACTTAATTTATATTTTATTTTAGCTTATTTTATAACTTTTTAGGTCCTTCTTCTCATCTAATTATTTTTCACATTTCAAACTGATGTTTGTCTATTACTCTTTTATGAATTTCTATTGCTATTTCACTGGAGTTGTATCTTCTTAATTCATAATGATGCATTTTTTTGTAAATTTTCTTTAGTTACTTACAGCAGATTATCTCAAGACCTGTATTTTCTCTAAGTCTTCAAGATGGTGTTTTCTTTTCTGCCTTGATGTGATTTTCCTTAAGCCTATAATTGTACTTTTGCTTTTGTATTTGTTCTTAAAATTCACACAGGACGGAGATTCAGCTACATTCTGTCTGCCCTTCAGGTTGCATGATGGTTCTTTATTGAAATCCTATGTTTTGTTATGGGTTTTTGTTTGTTTCCTCACAGTGGGGGTTTTTTTTTTTTCATCTCTTTTTAAGACTTGCTGCTGGAGAGTATATTGATAATTAGTTGTGACCAAGAAGACCTTGATGTTCCCTTCAGCTTGATTAAACTTTAATTTAATTAATTTAGCTTCTTGTCTCTAGGCCTCTGTCCTCCCTTTTCTTAGAGCATTTACTTTAGAACATTTTTAATTTTAAATTGATTTCTGCTTCTTTGAGATGTAAATATTTTTAAAAGCCTCTTGCCAGTTACACAATTCAGGAATGTTTTTCCTAAGAACCTGGGAGACATCTCTTTGAACCATAACCATCAAAAAAGATAGTGTCTCTGTCTCCCAGCTTCTGTGGGAGAGCAGGATCCTAACTCTGGAGACAAGGCACCTTGTTCCAAGTTGTAAAGGTACCTTCTTTCATAAATATATGAGAAAGTTTACTTTTCCTTAAGGTGTTGACAGTTTGCAGGAAAAGATCCCTCAACCTGAGCTCCTAAAAACTCTCCAGCTTTGGGTTTCATTGGAGTTGAGCTCCATCTGAGTTCTGGCCTCTCTCTCCTGTTATAATAATCTTGAATAAAATCTTTCTTGCCTGTTTGACTTTGGTGCAATTTTCACTTTGATGTGTGTTATAGCTCAATTATTCTACACTTTCATTTAGAAAGATATTGCTGTCTTCAGATGAGATGGCCACCTAGTGTTTTCCTTTTTTCATTCATCTTGTTTTATTGGGAACCCGCATAAGACCCAGGACAAAATGTAGCACTCAACTTTTGTCTCCCTTGTCATCTGGGAGGCACAATCTCTGACTAGATTCAGGAAGAGGTAACAATGCAGTGAGGAGAGTTTTCTAACTCTTCCCTAAAGTTTCAGTGATAACTGAAGCAACTCAACTTCCCTTCTTTCTTATTTTTCCAATTTTTAAAATTTTTAATGACATAAAACATCTCTAATGAGATGAAGAGATGTGTCTACTTAGTCCCCAGTACATTTAAACATTGAGATTAACACATTATCTTTATTCCATGCCATTGTAAGCATGTGGGTCACTTCTTACACATTTTGAGAACTAAAAATAATACGCTTTTGAGAACACCCTGATTTACACTCCCATTTACATCAAAGTGAACTAGAATATTTCAAGGAGGAAATTGGTAAGATAGTAGAAGTCCTTGGCTAGGAACAGGAGATCATTCTAGATACTACCATAATTATACAGGTGACTTAATAAAAGTTTTTACTAAAGATTGGAAATGTGGATGAATAAAATGAGATGGATTTAAGAGGCTTTTGGAGGTAGATTGGCATGAATCTGTGATTAAGTTTGGTGGGTGAGGGAGAAGGAGGGAATAATTATGTCTAAAGTTTCTAGCTGGGGTCATGGTGGATGATTATGAACAAAACAAGAGCCAGTATGTGGTATATTAGGGAGATAATTTGTTTCTAATCTTGGATCTGCCGCAACAAATTGTATGACCTTATGAACATCTATTAAAATCGTAAGCCTCTGTTTCTTCATTCAGTAAAGAGGTGGTATTCCTGAAGAAAATTAATCACTTTCACAGTGAGTGATCTTTTCAAATCAGGGTAACAGACATTTATCAAGCATCTATTGCGTGGTCATTTTAGCCTGAGAATTGAGAGAGATGCAAATTAAAGACATTTAAAAAGTGGAGGAATACTATTTACTCACATGATGCATTTATAAAATAATAAAGCTAGAATTATTGAAATTCAATTTTTATACTACGAATGATAAATATTATTGAATTTTAATTATTATGAAACAGACGAATAATTCACATTTTACGTAAAAATTATCTTATACATGATAATGCTGCTTCAAAAGACTCTAATTATGAAGAGATTATTTGAGAATTGAGATATATAGAAATTCAACTTTTAAAAATTTCTAATTTTTACGACAGGGAAAGAACAGAGCCAAATTTAAATTCAGTTGTATCGGGCTCCAAAATTCATGAACTTTACTCTGTATCTTGTTAGGCTTTAGCATTACATAATGTACTTTCAATAGTTAAAATGGCTACTGCCTTCTTTACTTGGAGAAAAACTAATGCATTGGCCCTATTCTCAAGATTGTGTGTGATTATTTGCACACACAATATTTATTTAAGACCAAGTAACATATTATTTCAGTATAATGTTTTGGTCACTGAAGTTTTTGAAACAAATGCCAGCAATATGAAAAATAGCACCATTTGAAATGTATTTAAGAATTGAGTTATGCTGCCATCTAGTGATCATTTACTGCTGCTATTGCTTGAGTATGCCTCTTGCACCACCAAAAAAATTAAGGGAATTAAAGCTTTTCGTAAGTGCAAAAAGAAGACTAACAAAGCTATTAAATAGGTGAACACAGATTGGCATCACAAAGCTCACAGACATTAATGTTAGAGTAAAAACATAAAGTAATAGTAAAAGAATAATACTAATGAAAAACTTTATGATTCTTTTTTTCTTCTTAAAAGTGCATCAGCTTACACATAAAATATAACAAGGTCCTTGAGTAAACTATCCACACCTTTTATTTTATAGATTCTAGGTTTTTGTTTTGTTAGTTAAAATAAATATTCTTCATAATTTATATTTTATCTTAATTTAGATAGATTACATTTTAAGGGAAACAGTTTCTGCGTACTCTGGAAGTGAGAATAAGAGTTATGAAGAGAGATGACCTTGTGAGGGTCACAGGCAGAGAAGGGAGTAGCAAGGAAAGTGGAGAACAAAAGGAATTCATTCTTAGGTCAATTCCCCACTCAATAACTGGTGGGGAAACTAAGGAAAAATCTAATAGCAACCTAGTAGCAGGAGTCTCAAGGCATTGCAATTGATGTATTACACAAAATAAATGCATAGGATTTCAATGTCAAACAATCAAATCTGAAACTATTCTGGACCTATTAGATATTGACTCTGGTTTACAGGTGATTATTATGTGACGATAGGTGACGCCTTAAAGGGTGGCACAGGGAAAACAGTTGTAAGAACAGAGGAGAAAAAGTAGCGAAAGAGAGATTCTGAAGCTCTAAAACACGTTCGACACACTCGTTTCCCTGTTCAGCGTACTGGAATCACTAACACATTGGATGCTAAGCACTGTGTTAGGCACTTTATACGCTAAACTTCTCCCTGCTGTTCAGAAATTTGTAACAGACTGGCAGAGAAAGCCATCTATAAATTACTTATTGACTATGCCAAATGTGGGAGGTGTCCTCAGAAGAATAAGACTATTGTTTTGTCCTCTCCTGCCACTATATAAGCAACCACTCTCCCCGATCTCCCTGGAGAATCCACAATTCTCTGGGGGGTTTTAGCATTAGAATTCAATTAGAATTGTCAGGTTTAAAAATGTAGCACAAAGTATAAACTAATCTGAGTTAAATCCTACTGTCTCGCCTACTTCAGTGTTTCTTCCCCATAATCAGCTCAGCCTTTACTTGCGGCCCTGGACTCAACAGGGAGGGCAAAAGGCAGGCCCTGGAAATTTTTTTCTCTTTTGCTCTCCTTACTTGATTTCCTTTCCCACCAGCTGTTCTACTGTTGACTTCTACCAGAGAGTTAGAAGAAGGGAAGATAGAAATAAAAAGGGAGGCCTTTTGACTTGGCTTGTGCTATTTGTTGATGCTTTGTTGTGGTAGGAACTCAAATTATAGCTTTCTATCACAGAAAAACCCTGGATACCTCAGAGATACCTTTCCATGCTCTGTAATGTGCAAGAACTTTTCTTAATTTGTGAGTTCAAATGTTTACTATCACTCTCTTGCCTATAAGCTTCAGGAGGGCAGAGACCATATATTTTGTCACTATTGTATACGGAGCATGATATAATGCTCTGTGTTTGTGGTTGAGCACTGGGAATCAGAGAATCATAGAACTTCATATTGAAAAGGGCTTTAAAGGAAAAGAGAATGACAAATGGGCTCCTGTTCAAGTAAAAGCAAACTCAGGACAGTCTGATGAGAAAAAAGAAATGGGCTGAGTGAGGTGGGTCATGCCTGTAATCCCTGCATTTTGGGAGGGGGAGGCGGGCTGATGACCAGATCAAGAAATTGAGACCATCCTATCCAACATGGTGAAAACCCGTTTCTACTAAAAATACAAAAATTAGTTGGGTATGGTGGCCCGTGCCTGTAGCCCCAGCTACTTTGGAGGCTGAGGCAGGAGCCTCGCTTGAACCTGGGATGCAGAAGTTGCAGTGAGCCAAGATTGCACCACTGCACTCCAGCCTGGCAACAAGTGAGACTCCGTCTCAGGAAACAAACAAACAAAAGAAGTGTATGCTCATCTTTTAACATACATCTAGTTGTGGACTTTATTTGGTTAGCGAACTAGTCGAATCTATGTTCTATTCTCCACCACTGTGTGGAGATTCACCTACAACACATGTCCCAGGAGGTGGGAAAGGCTAGTGTTCACCTTTCAGGACAATCAACAAAGAAAACCCATAATATCCACCTCAATGGTTGCCAAGGAAAATCCTACATTAACTTTAGATTAAAACTCCACTTAAAATTTAGGAACTCTTGAAGGGAGCATTTGATTTAGTAAGGTCTGATTTTGGCTCATTTCATTCTGGAATTTTAAATCAATTTATGGCAAGATTTTAAAATTAACCTCTTCCAACTGACTCTATATAAGGGGTTGAAAGGAAAGATAAAAGGAACATTTGAAGAGGAGGAGGACAGCAGTGTTGTCCACCACTCTGCTGTACAAGCTTGTGGGTTCAGGACTGAAGCCATAATCTTCTTGTGTGCTACTGAGTACAGAAATGTGGATAGTCCAAGTTCAGATGTGATGTGAGTATACACAGTGGACTTTGAAGACTTGTTACAAAATGTTAAATATCACTGAAATATTTTTAAGTTGATTATAATTTGAAATAATACTTTGGATATATTGAATTAAAATGTATTATTAAGTTCATTTCACCTGTTTCTTTTTACTTTTATTAGTGTGGCTACTAGAAAGTATGAAATAACATGTATTATATTTTTATTGGACAATATTGGTCTAGAAAATAATCTCCTTGGCTGGTAGAGCAAAAATCGTTTGCCCTTAAAGGGAAATTGTGTCTTTGTCTTCTGACCTGGGGAGTTCTTCAGTAAAGTGCTGGTTCCTGTCTCTATCCTCCCTCCACTAATTTAAGACCTACACCCCTGCATCCTCCTTAAAGTCACTGTAAATAATTTTTCCTCAATCCCAGGCTGTGTCCTGTTACATGATGCAGTGTGTATTTTTACTTCAAAATCTAAAGGGAAACTCCTTGCCCACAGGTATACCTTCTAAACACATTTATTACTCAGTGTTTCTTATTCCTGCTTCTGGAAATGAGATCACGGGAGTTTCAAGAAAGTCTTATCTTTATCTTAGTGTGACAGCATTTCCCATCCTAGACACAGACAAAATACATAATACCTACCTGAGGCAAATGGCATGGAGATTTTTGCCTCTCAAGCAGTAATTATGTGAATTCTGACCACTTTACTTTCTATACTAGATCTATTTTCCTACTGTATTTCTTGGTAATATTTTCCTTACAAAGAATAGAAACTGAAATCTATGTAGTTGAAACAAAAGTAAATTAATTGAAAGGATATCCAGATTCTATGAAACAACAAAGTTGTATATAAGGCAGGCATACAACTAAACCACAGGAAGAATTAGAACTAGGATTTGGAAATGCATTAAAATCCTTTCCTCGTGTCTTATATTTAATTCTATTTTTTGTCTGTTTAATATTCTTTCTCACTTTTGATTGACTTTTTCCAAAGGGAAGAAACATGACTGTAGAGTCTTAGGAGAAAATTAATAAATACATAAAACATTTCCATATTTTAGTTCAATAGCAGTCACTATTCTCTGAGTACTCACCCAGCTTCAAAACTTTACAGTTATTTCTTTTTTTTTATAAATTGCACTTTAGGTTCTGGGGTACCTGTGCAGATCATGCAGGATTGTTGCATAGGTACATAGATGGTAATGTAGTTTGCTGCCTCCATTCCCCATCACCTATAACTGGCATTTCTCCCCATGTTATCCCTCCCCAACCTCCCAACCCCCCACTGTCCCTCCCTGCCCCCCTCAACAGACCCCAGTGTGTGACGCTCCCCTCTCTGTATCCATGTGTTCTCATTGTTCAACACCCACCTATGAGTGAGAACATGTGGTGTTTGGTTTTCTGTTCTTGTGTCAGTTTCCTGAGAATGATGGTTTCCAGATTCATCCATGTCCCTACAAAGAACATGAACTCATCTTTTTATGGCTGTATATTATTCCATGGTATATATTTGCCACGTTTTCTTTGTCCAGTCTCTCACTGATGGGCATTTGGGTTGGTTCCAGGTCTTTGCTATTGTAAACAATGCCACAATGAACATACGCGTGCATACATCTTTATAACAGAACAATTTATCTGATCTTTGACAAACCTGACAAAAACAAGCAATGGGGAAAGGATTCCCTGCTTAATAAGTGGTGTTGGGAAAACTTGCTAACTATGTGCAGAAAGCTAAAACTGGACCCCTTACACCTCGCACTAAAATTAACTTCAGATGGATTAAAAATGTAAACTTAAAACCTAACAACTTTACAGTTATTTCTAAATGTCCTGATACATTGCTTCTGTATAGAATTCAGCTAACACTCTCCTTTATTCCTCAGTTTTCCTTGGCTTTTCATTATAACTACTGATATCCTAATTCAAGGTCACCTTATTCCTTCCTTGACTTCCCATTTTGCCTTTCATCTCCACCTTTTTTCTTCTTCCACAGTAATGGAATTCAAATTAGAAATACCAAAAAGTACTCTAACGGTAAGGATTTTTTCAACTGACTTCAATTTAGGCTTCTTTGCGTTAGAAAATAATGTCAATATCGAGAAAAGTTACAAATCATTCAAAGAAAGAAAAGTGTTGAATTCTGAAAAGAAAAAGCAAGAAACAATATTTTGAGTTGCATGAATTTCTTTATAAATAAAATTATTCATCTTCACACTTCAGTACTTTAAGATAATAACAGAAAAATGTATTTAAAAGTCAATAGATTTCAGAATAAAATTCCATAAGAAAAATAAAGGCAAAGTGTTACTGAATCTCAAATAAGTGTTTATTCGTAAATATGTCTTTTCAAATATGACTTTCATTCATTTTGGCCACAGTTTTGGGGAGATTGTTTAGTGACAGATGTCTGTGCTTGAAAAGCTAATAAAATGTGGAAATAGAACCGCTTTATAAAAAGCTGCTAAGATGACACAGACACCCAAGAGAAAGAAACTATTTGCTTTCTCTAAAGGTTAAACTACCAATATAGAAATAATTACAAGTTATGGAGTGTTGTTTATGTTTTTCATTTATTTTTCCATGCATGATTTATCCTCTCTACTTTCCTTCAATAAGATGAACTGATTTTTAATGTTTTTTCAATAGGTAACACTTGCTCTAGTTATCCTAAAATATAAATCGAATGATTAGAACTAATGTGACAGCTAAATATATAGTCAACATAGGCAGACATTATTAGCTGAAGAGAAAATGATTTTAATTTCTACAGTTCCTTTGTCTATCTATGACATCAATAGAATGACCTTAAAATGCAGAACAGATTGCTTTAGCAGAGTTAAGGAAGCGAAATGCTTGTGCCTTCACACGCAGAAGATATATTGGCTAAAAAAGTATTTGCCCTGGGGAACAAATGAATTAAAGACCATCATATCAAGTCAGAAACCAGATGGGTTTGGGGCAAAGTAATAAAAGAAAGATAAAAAACTATATTCATATTTCTGTTTCTCATATATACATATTGATACATTCTATTGATACATTCTTTGTCATTCTGATATATATATATGTAAATTAATAAAAAGTCCTTGTACAACATACTTAATACAGCAAAATTTCATGGAATACTTAATAATCATTCTATTCCTGAAAACAGGACATGAGAGAAGAATTTTAGTATGAATTATTCTTATAATTATTTGTATTGGAAAAATACTAGACCATATGCTTTGTTTTTCTTTGTATTTTCATACATTTTTATAATAGTAGTATAAACTCTTAACATGAAATGTATTTTCTGAACATTTTAAGTGCACAATGCAGTATTTTTATTATTGTACCTTAGGTTCTGAGATACATGTGCAGAATGTGCAGGTTTGTTACATAGGTATACATATGCCATGGAGGTTTGCTGCACCCACCAACATATCATCTACATTAGGTATTTCTCCGATGCTATTCCTCCCCTGGTCCCCCATCCCCCGACAGGCCCTAGTGTGTGATATGCCCCTCCTTATGTCCATGTGTTCTCATTGTTCAGTTCCCACTTAATGAGTGAAAACATCCAGTGTTTGATTTTCTGTTCCTGTGGTGGTTTGCTAAGAATGACGGTTTCCAGCTTCATCCATGTCCCTGCAAAGGACATGAACTCATCCTTTTTCATGGCTGCATGGTATTTAACAGTGTATATGTGCCACATTTTCTTTACTCAGTCTATCATTGATGGGCATTTGGGTTGGTGTTAAGTTTTTGCCATTTGAACAGTGCAGCAATAAACATACATGTGCATGTGTCTTTATAGTGGATATAATATACCTTTGGGTATATACCCACAGGTATATAATATACCTATATACCTTTGGGTATATACCCAGTAACGGGATTGCTGGGTCAAATGGTACTTCTGGTTCTAGATCCTTGAGGAATCACCACACTGTCTTCCACAATGGTTGAATTAATTAACACTCCCACCAGCAGTGTAAAAGCATTCCTATTTCTCCACATCCTCTCCAGCATCTGTTGTCTTCTGACTTTTAATGATCAACATTTTAACTGGCATGAGATGGTCTCATTGTGGTTTTGATTTGCATTTCTCTAATGACCAGCGATGATGAGCTTTTTTTCATATTGTTGTTGGCCACATAAATATCTTCTTTTGAGAAGCATCTGTTCATATTCTTTGCCCACTTTTTGATGGGGTTTTTTTCTTGTAAATTTGTGAAGTTTCTTGTAGATTCTGTATATTAGCCCTCTGTCAGTTGGATAGATTGCAAAAATTTTCTCCTGTTCTGTGGGTTGCCTGTTCACTATGATGATAGCTTCTTTTGCTGTGCAGAAGTTCTTTAGTTTAATTAAATCCCTTTTGTCAATTTTGGCTTTTGTTGCCATTGCTTTTGGTGTTTTAGTCATGAAGTTTTTGCCCATGGCTATGTCCTGAATGGTATTGCCTAGGTTTTCTTCTAGGGTTTTTATGGTATTAGTCTTACATTTAAGTCTTTAACCCATCTTGAGTTAATTTTTGTATAGGAGTCCAGTTTCAGTTTTCTGTATATGATGAGGCAGTTTTCCCAACACCGTTTATTAAATAGGGAATCCTTTCCCCATTGCTTGTTTTTGTCAGGCTTGTCAAAGGTCAGATGGTTGTAGATGTGTGGCATCATATCTGAGGCCTCTGTGCTGTTCCATGGGTCTATATATCTATTTTGGTACCAGTACCATGCTGTTTTGTTTTCTGTAGCCTTGTGGTTTGAAGTCAGGTAGCATGATGCTTCCAGCTCTGTTCTTTTTGCTTCGGATTGTCTTGGCTTGCTTTATGAATCTGGGTGCTTCTGTATAGTATGCATATATATTTAAGACAGCTAACTCTTCTTGTTGCATTGATCCCTTTACCATTATGTAATGCCCTTGTCTTTTTTGATCTTTGTTGGTTGAAAGTTTGTTTTATCAGAGACTAGGATTGCAACCCCTGATCTTTTTGGATTTCTGCTGGCTTGGTAAATATTTCTCCAAATCTTTATTTTGAGCCTATGTGTATCTTTGCATGTGAGATGGATCTCCTGAATACAGTACATTGATGAGTCTTTACTCTTTATCTAATTTACCAGTCTGTGTGTTTTAATGGGGGCATTTATCCCATTTACATATAAGGATAATATTGCTATGTTTGAATTTGATTCTGTCATTATGATACTAGTTGGTTACTTTGCCTGTTAGTTGATGCAGTTTCTTCATAGTATCAATGGTCTTTACAATTTGGTATGTTTTTTCTGTGGCTGGTATTGGTTTTTCCTTTCCATATTTAATGCTTCCTTCAGGAGCTCTTGTAAAGCAGGCCTGGTGGTGACAAAACCTCTCAGCATTTGCTTGTCTGTAAAAGATTTTTTTTCTCCTTCACTTCTGAAGCTTAGTTTGGCTGGATATGAAACTCTGGGTTGAAAATTCTTTTAAGAATATTGAATATTGGCCCCCACTCTTTTCTGGCTTACAAGGTTTCTGCAGAGAGATCTGCTATTAGTCTAATGGGCTTCCCTTTGTGGGTAACCTGACCTTTCTCTGGCTCCCCTTAACATTTTTTCCTTCATTTCAACCTTGGTGAATCTGACGTTTATGTGTCTTGGAGTTGCTCTTCTCGAGGAATATCTTTGTTCACTGTATTTACTGAATTTGAATGTTGGCCTGTCTTGCTAGATTGGGGAAGTTCTCCTGGATAATATACTGAAGTGTCTTCCAACTTGGTTCCATTCTCCCCATCACTTTCAGATACACCAATCAATGTAGGTTTGGTCTTTTAACATAGTCCCATATTTCTTGGAGGCTTTGTTCATTTCTTTTCATTCTTTTTTCTCTAATCTTGTCTTCCTCTTTATTTCTTTAAGTTGATCTTCAATCTCTTACATCCTTTCTTCTTCTTGATTGATTCAGCTATTGATACTTGTGTATGCTTCATGAAGTTCTCATGCTGTGTTTTTCAGCTCCATCTGGTCATTTATGTTCTTCTCTAAACTGGTTATTGTCGTTAGCAATTCCTCTAACCTTTTTTCAAGGTTCTTAGCTTCCTTGCATTGGGGTAGAACATGCTTCTTTAACTAAGAGGAGTTTGTTACAAACTCATCTTGGAGGAGAAGAGACATTCTGTTTTTTGGAGTTTTTAGCCTTTTTGCACTGGGTTTTACTGTTTCATGGATTTATCTACTTTTGTTCTTTGAAGTTGGTGACCTTCGAATGGGGTTTCTGTGTTGACATTCTTTTTGCTGATGTTGAAGTTTTTCCTTTCTGTTTGTTAGTTTTCCTTTTAACAGGTCCCTCTGCTGGAGTTTGCTGGAGGTCCACTCTAGACCCTGTTTGCCTGGGTATTACCAGCAGAGGCTGCAGAACAGCAAAGATTGATGCCTGTTTCTTCCTCTGGAAGCTTCATCCAAGAAGGGCACTGGCAGATGCCAGCTGGAGCTCTCCTGTATGAAGTGTCTGCTGACCTCTGCTGGGAGGTATCTTCCAGTCAGGAAGCATGGGGGTCAGGGACCCACTTGAGGAGGCATCTGTCCCAGAGCAGAGCTCGAGAGCTATGCTAGAAGATTCACTGCTCTTTTCAGAGATGGCAGGCAGGAATATTTAAGTCTGCAGAAGCTGCATCCACAGCCGCCCCTTCCCCCATGTACTCTGTCCCAAGGAGATGGGAGTTTAATCTATAAGCCCCTGACTGGGGCTGCTGCCTTTCTTTCAGAGATGCCCTGCCCTGAGAGAAGGAATCTAGAGAGGCAGTCTGGCTACAGCAGCTTCACCAAGCTGTGGTGGGCTCTGCCCGTTTGAATTTGGTGGTGGCTTTGTTTATACTGTGAAAGGAAAACCACCTACTCAAACCTCAGTAATGCAGACACCCCTCCCACCACCATGCTCAAGTGTCCCAGGTTGACTTCAGACTGCTGTGCTGGCAGCGACAGCAAGAATTTCAAGCCAGTGGATCTTAGCTTGCTGGTCTCTGTAGGAATGGGATCCGCTGAGTTGGACCACTTGGCTCCCTGACTTCAGCCGCCTTTGCAGGGCAGTGAACATTGCTGTCTCACTGGCATTCCAGGCACCACTGGGGTATGAAAAAAAAAAAAAAAAAAAAAAAAAAAAACCTCCTGCAGCTAGCATGATGTCTTCCCAAACAGCTGCCTAGTTTTGTGTTTGAAACCCAGGGCCCCAGTGGTATAGGCACCCAAGGGAATTTTCTGGTCTGTGGGTTGTGAAGATCATGGGAAAAGCATAGTATCCAGGCTGGATATTATGGCACAGTCCCTCCAGGCTTCCCTTGGCTAAGGGAGAGAGTTCCCTGACCCCTTGTGTTTCCTGGGTGAGGTGACACCCCACCCTGCTTCTGCTCACCTTCTGTGGGCTACACCCACTGTCTAACCAGTCCCAGTGAGATGAGCAGGGTACCTCAGCTGGAACTGCAGAAATCACCTGCCTTCTGTGTTGATCTCGCTGGGAGTTGCAGACTAAGTTGTTCCTATTCGGTCATCTTGCCCAGATAAGCTGCAGTACTGTTAACTATAGACACACTGCTGTATAGCAGATCTCTAGAAATTCTTCAACTTGAATAACTGAAACTTTATACCTGCCCAATAGCAAATGCCTGTTTTCTTGTCTCCCCAGTCCCTGGCAACCATCATACCATTCTCTGTCGCATGAGTAGCTATGAGTTTTAATTTGTAAGATTCCACATATAAATATCACAAAGTGTTTGTCTTTCTTTACCTGGTTTATTGCACTTAGCATAATGTTCTCTAGACTTATATATGGTGCTATATATGACAGAATTTCTTTCTTTTCTAAGAATGAACAATGTTTTATTGTATGTGTATACCACAGTTTTCTTTATCCATTCATTTGTTAGTGTACATTTAGGTTGTTTTCATGTCTTGTGTGCTATAAATAATGCTGCAGTAAACATAGGAGTACAGCTTTCTCTTCAAGATCTCACAGCTTTTTGTGATTGATAGTTTTTAAATTTATGAAGACCTAGCCTGTTAATTTCTCATTATGTTAGGAGATTTCCTTACTTTAAGAATACTGATGGAGAGAGGTAAATACTCTCCTTCTATAGAAACTAAAAATGCTAGCTACTCACGATCCTAGTCTTCCCTGCAGCTGACCTTGACTTGGTACCTTCTAAAGAAGCATCTGTTTCTCTCGGCTAGTGCGGAGAGTAGCAAATGACGAAAAGTGACACCTGTGAAAACAGAAATACTTAAAGTACTTGAAGGAATATTTAATAGCAAATGACGAAAAGTGACACCTGTGAAAACAGAAATACTTGAAGTACTTGAAGGAATATTTAACATATCAATACTGTAGTATGTTTTTTGCCTTGTTTCTGGAACTTAATTAAAACTTTGCTCTTTGGTTTTTCCATTGATTACTTTATAAACTCATATTCTGCTTTTTCACATAGAGACAGATTCTGTTCATTGAACTTAAAAATCTGACTGGTTCCAACTTCATACTTTGTTTTTGTGCAGTATTTATGTGTCTTGGTTTATCCATTTCATTACAAACTGCTTGTTCATGGAGACGTTATTTTATATATTTCTTTATTATCCATAATTATTAAATGGTATTAATATACCATTTAAGAAAATGATATCTTAATATGGATGATTGAATGAACATGTGATTACATATTAATAGAAAAAGCACAGGTCTGAGAAATACATAAGGCAATATTTTGCTCACATTTTTATCTTACATAAGCCATAGTAACTCTGGGTAACAGATTCTTCACATATAAAATAAAATGGCCAGATAAGTTTTATGGGCCTAGCAATTACATATTTTTTTGTTTTAGTCTATTATTTTCTGTAGATCTTGAAGGTAAAGACCCTTTAATATAATATGCTTCAGTAAGATTTCAGAAGCAGGTGTGTCAAAAATGGATTTCCAGTCCAAGTTAAATTCTTATTTGTTTGTTTGCCCATAAACTAAAGATTGACTAAACATATGCCAAAATAACTTCAGCTCAGGGGAAAAGACCTAATTTGTGTATTTCTGTTCCAGGATTGTCGTACTTCCATTGTCTCTTTGTAATCTCAGTTCCTCAATTCCTCCTGAGACTGAGCAGCTCAGCAATTACAGTAGCTTAGTGTTTTTCAGATCTTACTTTCCCATAATTATTGATCTGTCTCACAACCCCAGCTGCCACTCTCTAGTGGCCTTTTTATTTCAGTATTTGCTTGGAGATGAAACAACAAGTGGCAACCATATCCAAACTTTCTCTCTGTATCTCAACAGATACCACTAATGAATCATGTCACTCTTTCTTGCTGAGCGTGCATATGTTCAGCCACTCCTCAGAGCACCACTCCAGGAAGTCAATACCAATCAAGCTTGGCAGAGTTTGTTGCAGACAGTTTATATTAACTCACTCACCACTCAAACACTCATTTCAATACTTTCTTTGGCTTGCTTTCTTGAAAAACAGAGGCTGGCAACATATCTGCTGCGTTTTCCAAATATCCTTTTAACTAAGCGTGCAGGCATGGGACTTAGGTTCTGCCAAGCAGATGTGCCTGCATAAAACATGAAGGAAGAGGTAAAGAACATGAAGCAACTGTTGCATGTGGGTTTCCTGGGGAAGATTTGATAAAATTTCTAGCTTCTAGATCCTGTTGTAGAGGCAGTGGAAGTGGCAATCTCTTTCCCTTTCAGTGGCCCCATGGTGTGGTTGGGCATTTTTTCTAAATATGTTGTTTTTCAAGTATATCTCCTACATATGTAGTAGCCAAGCTTAAAAACCATCCCAACAATTCTGTATTATGTGACTTCCACTAACCAATTCCATAAGGAATAAACCAGCTAGATTAATTTCAAGTGTCTGCAGCTAAGAATCATGACCTATTCAAAGTTGAAATGCACTTGTTACCACTGTCAGTTAGTAATGTGTTTGTGAGTAATAAATTCAATGAATAGTGGTTGAAATATGGAACCTATTTTTCACGTGGTGCTCAAGGATGTCAACCTAAACAATCTTCAACATCTAAATTTCACTTCATTATTAAAACATGGCATATAAATCCTTATATTGTCGGCACACTAGGCAGGAGGGAAAGGGTGGCCTAAAATCTTTCTTCTAACATTACGTTATTTGAGAAGGGATGCCGCATCAGGGATTATTGTTGACATCTCAGTGACTAGAACTGTGTCACATATACTCCATGAGGCATGATGGTTGGTATTTCACTATCCTGTTTCTATAATAGAGACAAGCAATGGAATAAATATTATACATTATGTTGAGTGAGACATCCTACAGTGTTTGCAACACTGCTACTGCCTTACTTGCTGTTGTTACCTGGGGCTCCACTAATAAACTTTAACCAATTACTACTCACATGCAAGACTACCTTGAAGATGCTATGGGTTTGATTCCAGATCCCACAACAAAGTAAACATTGCAACAAATCACGTAATTTTTGGTTTCTTAGTATATATAAAACTTATTTGTACATTACACTGTAGTCTATTCACATATCTACTGAATATATATATATGTATATATATATATATATATATATCCCTATACAAACACAAAAGTACAAAAGGATAGATAGATAGATAAGGGAGAAACACAGAGACATACTGCAGAGATGTGTGTTTGGTTCGGACCACTGAAATAAAGTAAAACACATCAATTTTTTGGTTTCCAAGTGTTTATAAAAGTTATGTTTATATTATAACTATTAAGTGTTCAGTAGCATTGTGTCTAAAAAATAATATAAATACCTTAATTTAAAAAAATTTTCTTTTTGAGACAAGATCTCACTGTCACCCAGGTTGGAGTTCAGTGGCTTGATCTTAGCTCATTTCAACCTTCACCTCCTGGGTACAAGCAATTCTCATACCTCAGCCTCTCAAGAACCTGGGATTACAGGTGCCTGTCACCACATCCAGCTAATTTTGTATTTTTAGTAGAGACAGGGTTTCACCATGTTGGCCAGGCTGGCCTTGAACTTCTAACCTCAACTGATCCACCCACCGTGGCCTCCCAAAGTGCCGGGATTATCGGCATGAGCCACTGTGCCCAGCCTAAAAATACTTTATTTCTAGAAAAGTCTAATCATCTGAGCCTTCAGGACATGGTAATCTTTTTTGCTGGTGGAGAGTCTTGCTTCGATGTTGATGGCTACTGATCAGTCAGGGTACTGGCTCATGAAGGCTGGAGTAGCTGTGGCGATTACTTAAAATAAGACAATAATAAGACATTAATAAAGTTTGACACGTTGATCGATTCTTCCTTTCATGAAGGACTTCTCTGTAATATGCAATGTTGTATGGTGGCATTTTAGCTACATCAGAGCTTCTTTCAAAATCAAAGAAATCCTCTCAAATTCTGTTGCTGCTTTATCAACTAAGTTTATGCACTATACTAAATTCATTGTTGTCATTTCAACAATGTTCATAGCATCTTCACCAGGAGTGGATCCCATCTCAAGAAATCACTCTCTGCTCATTTGTAGGAAGCAACTTTTCATCCATTGATATTTTACCATGAGATTGCAGCAATTCATTCACATCTTCAGGATCCACCTCTAATCCTAGTTCTCTTACAGTTTCCACCATACTTGACAGTTATTTCCACCACTATAGTCTTGAACCTTTCAAAGTCATCCATGAAGGTTAGAATCAATTTCTTCCAAACTCATGCTAATATTGTTATTTTGACCTCCACGCATGAATCACTAGTGTTTTGAATGGCATCTACATTGGTGAACCTTTCCACAAGTTTTTCAATTCACTTCGCCCAGATCCATCAGAATTACCAAAATGTGACACAGACAGAGAGTAAGCACATTCTGTTAGTAAAATGGTGACAGTAGACTTGCTAGACTCAGGATTGCCAAAAAACTTCAATTTGTAAAAAATGAAGTATCTGCAAAGTGCAGTAAAGCAAAGCACAATAAAACCAGGTATGGTTGTATTTAGATGAAATATTTAGTTATCAACTTGATGGAATACAAACATACCAAAAGCCATCTGTTCATAAGTAACTTTCCAAAGCTTGTCATTGAATCTGAATTTTCTACTTTTAGATTAACATATTTGGATTAAGATATTTGGCATCCAGAGAACATATGCTCAATTGCATATGTATTATTCAGTAGTGGCAGCTCAAAAACTCATCACTACGTATTATCTTGTTACTCCAGAGAAATTTATTAAACAGCCATGTGAATCTTCATGCAGAATAGAAGCTGCATCTGAGGCAGGGAGAGAAGCCTGGATAGACTATTGGGCAGCGTGAGCAATTGGAATGGATTCTAGGAATTACTAAGTGAAATAAAGAGGGAGACAAGTACACACAAAGCTGTCATTCCAATCATACACTTAAATGGGCCAGTTCCAATTAGGAATACATACTAAATAGTTCCTTCATATATGTTAGAAGTTTAGAAGATTAATTCATAGCACCCTTCTCTCCTCTGTTTGAGGTTGAAATCAACTGAGAAATGACTAAGTAGATGGAAAGAACAACAAAATTTCCCTTGAAATTATGTCCATATGCTGTGCTTAAATCTTTGACAAAATCAGCTTAATAGTTGGCCTTTGAATTATCCTTATTACCCACAAACTGGCACATCTCAACATCTCCAGCTGTTACAATGCATGTACACACACAAACATATACACACTGTGTTAGCCCATTTTCATGCTGCTATAAAGAACTGCCTGAGACTGGGTAATTTATAAGGAAAGAGGTTCAATTGACTCACAGTACAGGATAGCTGGGAGACCTCAGCAAACTTACACTCATGGCTGAAAGCAAACGGAAAGCAAGGTACCGTCTTCACAAAGCGGCAGGCAGGAGAATGAATGCAGGAAGAACTGCCAAACACTTATAAAACTATAAGATATTGTGAGAATTCATTCACTATCATGAGAATAGCATGGGGAAAACTGCCCGTGTAATCGAATTACCTCTACCTGGCCTGTCCCTTGACATGTGAGGATTATGGGTATTAAAATTCAAGATGAGATTTTGGGTGGGGACACACCCAAACCATATCTCTCAGACACACACACACACACACACACACACACACACACACACACACACACTCAAGGGACAGCACCTTTTACTGAAGGTAGGCAGAACTGAAGAGGAATGAAAGTGGGCTGAGTCACATGTAACCAGTTCACGTTCCCATGTCACCCATTAGATGTCTTTCCACTTGCTTCAGGTTGGTGAGTAAGAACAGAGGCAAGACAAGAAAACAGGAGCACCACTGTGGTGGAAGGCTCTCCCCACAAAAACATGAAGAAAGGGGAATACACATTCATGCACTCTCCATTTACAGTTCTTAGGAGTTAAAGCCAGAGAGCTAGGGTAAATAGTGACAAAGCAATCACAGAAAATAATGTTATCACCAATAGTATTTCATCATCTTACATTATTGTTAAAGGATAATGATAATTCATATTATACTGTTAAGAGTATTATACTGTGGCCCCTTAAAGAAAAATAGTTTAAAGGTAGAAAATATACTATGCCTTCCACTATCTTTCCAAAACATTTCCATCTTATTTGTGAGGCAAAATGGAGATTAAAGAACAGTATAAACAATTTGGCTCACACATATGTCTCCAGTCTCAGCCCCCTCTTGTTCTGAATTTATTTTACAGTCTAGAGAAAACAATCTGCCCATAATGATCATGATACATTTCATATTACTCTTTGCCTCTGCACTGTGGTTCTGCTATTTCCTCTCCCCAAAATGCATTTTCATGACTGTTTTATCTAGCATTAAGTATCTTTCAAATCTCAGTTCACACATTATTTTATTTTACTAGGAAAATTTTCTTGAATCTTCTGGATACAATAAGTAGCCAACTTCTGTGAATTAATAATAACACTTTTGACAGTATTTGACATTGTATGTCATATATTTGTTAAGTCCACTGGAATATAAAAGTGGCTTAGGTTGAGGATCATAATTTTTCAAATATTTGCATCTTTCTAGCTTAGCACAGAGCATTCTATAGTAGGCACTTAAGTGCTTTTTGAACTAGAGAGAGGAGAGACAATAGTGTTATTAAGACAGAAAGGATTCTCAGGAAGGGCAAATCATGCATGAAGAGACAATTAATCAAAATATATTTTAGAAATTTTGGAAATGGCATAGTTCTAAGTATAGTAAATCTTTCAGTTTTGAAATGGCACATTAATTTTTTAAAATCTTAAAAGGGTAATATTTTTATAATTAAAAAGGAACACCTTTGAATGACACTGAATTCTTTAAAAAATTCCAGAAAGATAACTAAAGGGATACTTGTAAAATGATCAGACTTCCTAGGTACATTTATATCTTTCTATTTTGTATCATAAGCATCATTAGATATTTGATGATTAATTTATAATCGCTCAACATTGTGAATCAGAATGTATCAATTACATGAACTACTCAATTCAAACACCAGAATGATAATAAATTATATTTACATTCTGAGGTGTATTCTAAGAAACAAATATGAATCATAATGTGGATTTTTTCATTCATTCCTGATCAGAACAACACATTAGGAAGTCAATAACCTGCTTCTTGAAGAGCATCTTTTGAATATAATATTGTTATATTTGGATAAACTGCAAGTAAAATCTTGTTTTTCAAATTGCTTCCTTGGGGGAAATCCTATTATAACATTGTTATTCAATTAGAAAATAGACTTGGCTTTTTCTACCATATTTATGGAGATGTTTTCTCCTACACAGATCTGATAAGATTGACATATTTCTGTTCAATTCTTCTGTTAAAAGTTTATAAAGGAAGCATTACACATCTGTAACACCATATATAGACAAACCAGTTACTGACTACTCTAGTTGAGAACCAAAGTCCCTCATTCTCAACCTTTTGGTTTATGCCTTAAAATACTTGAGTTCTGGCTTTAGCTTAAGTTCAGTATTCCAACTATTTAAGTCTGTAGTATTTACTATTTATTTAAAGATATAAATAAAACCTTAGGTCTGTAAATACTTGTATGAGATTTCTACAGAAACTTATGTTTTGACTTTCATAAAATATTAAAATTTATTAGAGAAATACTGATTTCATTTTTTTAAGATTTACAATTTACTAGGACCAAATTAAATGCTTTGTAGATAATGCTAATTCATATAAATCAACCATTCCTCACTTAGCAATGCCAAACTAAGTGATAAAATTCATATCCACCTACTTAATCATTGCTAAAACCAATCATTTACTTGATTTTGTGTTTTCCCATACATTCATGCACAATGAATCATTCTTAGAACTGCTCAGTCCTAAAGAGATTTGACAAATGTTGCACTTAGAAACAGCTTTGTTTTCCAAATTGCATTTTCTGTACTTCACTTCTTTTTTATTACTAAATATATTTGCATAAAATAGTATCAAATTAAATAGGCTGCCAATTTCATTTTAATTGACTTAAAATCCTCTTGTTACAAGTAAAAAAATATACAATTGTTTGCTATAGTTTATATGTGTTAAAGAGAAAACACATACAACTGAGTTCCTAGTGGTACCTTGGTAAAAATACTGTTTTATTCTATCATTCCTATTAAAGAACTCTAGAAGGTTACCTAAAAATTACCTTAACTAACTTTTAATCCCTGCAAATGCAAAACAGAAACATTTGATTTCATGAAAATTAAAATGAATTTCTAGTATATTTAGTCCATTCTATCTCTGTGAGTACCACTATGCAAAATCAGTTTCAGATTAATTATGAGAATTGCAACGAGTAGTCACCTGAAAACATACTAAAAATGTGTAACTAAGATAATTTTTACAGCTTTCTTTTATTTCTTCCTTTCTGTAATTTTTCTTTACATTGGCTATATAACAGCCATTAACACATCAGGATGATGTCTCAAAAACCACATATTTGTACTTGCTAATTTGTTACCATTTGATTTCTTTATTTTCACCATAGCAAATATTCGGACTACTACAACTTAAACATCAGGAACTTGTTTCTCTGTTTGCTTACTCTCCTGGTAGATTTTATTTGTGAAAGCGTGAATATTTTCTCCCCTTTACTGTGATTTTTACTAAAATAGATATCAATATTTTAGTAACAACAAATTGCTTATCTTTAGGATTTTTAGTGGAGAAATGAATTTTTATTTACAATTCTGTAGTTTCTCTCCTTAGTTTCCTTTTCTTTTTTCTTGTTTTTGAGACAGGGTCTCATTCTGTCGCTCAGGCTGGAGTGCAGTGGCACCATCCTGACACACTGCAAGCTCCAGGTTCAAGTAATTCTCCTACCTCAGCCTCCCGAGTAGCTGGCATTACAGGCATGTCCCACCATGCCCAGGTAATTTTCGTATTTTTAGTAGGGACGGGGGTCTCAACGATGTTGGCCAGGCTGGTCTCAGACTCCTGGCCTCAAGTGATCTGCGCGCCGTGGCCCCCCAAAGTGCTAGAATTACAGGCGTGAGTCATCGCACTGGCCTCTCTTCTCAGACTCATTTTGCATTTTTCTCCCTCTCCATCAATGTCATCATCACTGTTCGAGCCTACGTTATGGCTCTATTATACGTAGATATTGCTACATCCTTTTGGCTATTTTTAAAACTTTATGTCTGTCTCCCCTCTAATCAAACCTGTGCAAAATTTACAGAATTATCTGACCAAAAAAAAGTTTTATTCCTCTGACCAAAATTCATAAAAATTCTACCTATTTTGTGCCATATTTATTGTAAAGCAGTTTCCTTGGTTTGAAATTTATAATATAGCTCAATGCAGCTTTACAGTACCAGAAAAATCAGTATTGTGGAAAAAATTAATAAGCGATTAAATTAGTCAACATTATCACTTTTCCTTGAAATCGCCTTCATCCCCCCTCACCTGCCTTTCTGTGAGCATTTTCCATGCTTAAGGTGTGAGTTTGTTCTAAATGGTGCGGGTGCCTCCTTAATAATTTTTTTCTTACTCCACTTACATTTTTTATTTTTATTTCTAAGATCATGAACATTATACCACAAGATTGTCCTGATTCTGAAAACATTTTCCATTCTTTGTCCCCTATTTTATTTGTCTCATAGCTAGGGATTTCTCTAAGAAGTGAAAATCTTGTCTTTCTTCCCATCTCCAATATGTTGTCTGAGGCTTCACTGGAAAGCCATGAAGGCCTTTGATTCTGGACAGAAGTGCCAGAAAAAGTGAAAAGAAAAAGAGTGCATTGACTTTGCCATCCGACTCACTCATCTTGGGTAACTATGAGACTGATAGAATGTATTTAATCTCTTCTTCCTGTAGAAAGCTGATCTCGGTGTGAAGTCCTACATCATCTTCCTAGGCATACTCTCAAGGACATTAAGCTGTGCATGCTGGAAAAATACTAACTAGAAATATGTGCTAGTAACGTTTTAGTCTAGCTAATTTTTACATAAATTTTACATAAATTGTTAGTAGCATATGTAAAGATAAGGAGTAAAGTATAAATGTAAGTAGAACTGAAACTATAGCCAATCAAGAGTGAGACCAGATGTTGCTGACTCAAAACCTTACGTTCCTCCAACTTACTAGTTGTGATTTCCTACACAAATAAAGTCTGATTGGATAGCTTCTTCCAAATTGCTTCATTTTGACCAACTTCTCAAAGAAGTACAAAGTGGAACCTGAATATTCTGTATGGGCATTTTTAAAAATTTATTTCACATACAAACACATATACATACATACTTCCTATGTTTAAATCTGAAAGATGAGAAAAAGGTTTTTCTTGTGTTGATTTTTGGGTTTGACTTTCTCAATATACAGAAAAACATCATCTAATCTCCTCAACTGTAAAACAGGGTCAGTGTTCATACTGTTGTACCAAATACAGTCATGCACTGCATAATGATATTTTTGTCAATGACAGAATGAATACACTATGGAGGTTCCATAATATAATAGAGCTATAAATTTTCTATTACTTAATGATGTTGTAGCTGTCTTAATTGCATAGGGCAATGCATTACTCACGTGTTTGTGGTAATACTAGTCTAAACCTACTACACTATCAGTCATATATATATATATATATGTATATATATATATATATATATGTATAACACACACAATTATGTACAGTCCTCAATGCTTGATAATGATAATAAATGACTATGTATGTACATGGTTTATGTATTTACTATACTACACATCTAGCATTATTTTAGAGTGTATTCCTTTTACTTATTTAAAAAAATGTTAACTATAAACAGCCTCAGGCAAGTCCTTCAGGAGGTATTCCAGAAAAAGGCAGTGTTATCATAGGAGATGACAGCCCCATGTGTGTTACTGATTCTGAAGACCTTCAAGTGGGACAGGATGTGGAGGTGGAACACAGTGATACTTATGATCCTGACCCTGTGTAGACCCAGGCAGTGTTTGCATGTTAGATTTTATAGAAATGTTAAAAAAAAAATTAACATAGAAAAAAAGCTTATAGAATAAGGATATACGGAAATAAAACATTTGTTTATTTCTGTAAACTGTGTTTAGGTTTTAAGCTAAGTGTTGTACAAAAGAATCAACAAATGAAAACTAAATAAAAAGTTTCTACAGAAAAATGTTATAGTAAGCTAAGGTTAATTTATTATTAAAGAAGAAAATTTTAAAATAAATGTAATGCAGCCTAAGCGTGCAGTGTTTGTAAGGTCTACAGTGGTAGACAGCCATGTTCTAGGCTTTCACATTCACTCACCACTCACTCACCAAGAGCAACTTCCTGTCCTACAACTGTCATTCCTGATAAGTGCCCTACATGGGTGTGCCAGTTTTTATCTCTTACACTGTATGTTCACTGCACCTTTTCCATATTTAGATATGTTTAAATACATAAATACTCACCATTGTGTTACAATTGCCTACTGTATTCAGTACAGTAACATGCTGTATTAGGTGTGTAGCCAAGCAGCAATGCGCTAGACCCAGTAGCCTAGGTATGCAGTAGTCTATACCATCTAGGTTTGTATGAATATTGTATGGCGTTTGTCAAAGACAGAATTGCCTGCTGACGTGTTTCTTACAAAGTACCCCTGTCATCAAACCGGGCATGACTGTGTATGCAAGCCCAAAGTACAGTGACGTGTACACATTTATGCTATATAAAAGGTTACTTATTGCCATTGTCACCATCATCTTTGTCACTGGTTTATATTACCTTGTTCCGTATGATGTCTCCACAGCGTTTGAAGAAAATGAGATGGAGAGTCGGATCCGCCAACGCCGGCCCCGCCCAGGAGCCGCAGGGACCCTCGCGACGCTGCCGAGGCCGCCCAGATCCCCGCACCACACGGTCAGAGAAGACCTCAAGTACTACAAAGAGTGAAGTTATTGGAGAGCGGCATCCAGCCAAAATCCCGGTGCTAACAGAGTGATAGGAGGGAGAGAAGCAGCTTCCTGTCCCGGATAAAACGAAGTTCCGGCCGGGCGCGGTGGCTCACGCCTGTAATCCCAGCACTTTGGGAGCTCAAGGCGGGCGGATCAAGAGGTCAGGAGATCAGACCATCCTGGCCAACATACTGAAACCCCGTCTCCACTGAAAGTACAAAAAATTAGCCAGGCGTGGTGGCATGGGCCTGTAGTCCCAGCTACTCGGGAGGCTGAGGCGGGAGAATCGCTGGAACCCGGGAAACGGAAGCTGCAGTGAGCCGGGATCGCGCCATTGCACTCCAGCCTGGCGATAGGGCCAGACTCAGTCTCAAAAACAAAACAAAACAAAAAAACGAAGTTCCTTGTACCTAACCACGTCAACATGAGTGAGCTCATCAAGATAATTAGAAGGTGCTTACGTGATGTGGCAAGGAACATGGCTTCAGCCAGGCTAAAATGTAATGGCTTCTCAGGCTCACAGGCTATGTGCAGGCTCACAGGCTAGTGATAAGGCACTACGATTAATCAGGCCAACGCCAGGTGCAGACACCAGCCTCATTTCAATGGAATTCAAGAA
>CAUYQU010051547.1:0-68561 GCA_963574635.1 Cheracebus regulus | reverse complement strand
ATGAATAACTTCTTTGAACATTTCTTGTGGTTCATGTCTGCTGGCAACAAATTCTCTCAGCTATTTATCTGGAAAAGTCTTTATTTCACCTTCATATTTTATCTGTATTTTCTTTATTTGATTTTATTATTATTTTTTCTTGTCAGACCGAGTTACACTCTGTCACCTAGGCTGGAGTGCAATGGCGTGGTCTCTACTCACTGCAACCTCCGCCTCCTGGGTTCAAGCGATTCTCCTGCCTCAGACTCCTGAGTAACTGGGATTGTAACTGAGTAACTGTTACTCCTGAGTAACAGGCATGAGCCACCACACCCAGCCTAAGTCATCTTACTTAGCCTAAATGAAGGCTCAGAAATGAAGTGTAAGGGTTCAGAGAGAGAGAAAGGATGGCACCAGTCCACAGAATGAGGGAGCACACCCCAGGGCAGGAAGTGGAAGGCTATACAGGAAGGACTAAGGAATCTAAGACAAGCCACATGATTTCATTAATTAATCACCCCCCACCCACACACACATGTGCACATCCGCAGAAGACACAACTTATAAAGCACCTTCCTAGAACCAAGGATAAAAGATATAATCCCAGACTCCTGGGGTCATTATGTGCACACAAGGGCACAGAAAAATGTAAACACATATCTACAGCAATGGGATCATTACAGTAATGGTAATGAGAGGGATCACAGATGATTTTGAGATTAGATGGTGGTATTTGTGTTCATGTTAAGTTTCCTGATGTTGACAACGGCAGTGTACTTTTTTTGTGTGTGTGATGGAGTTTTGCTCTTGTTGCCCAGGCTAGAGTGCAGTGGCACGATCTTGGCTCACCGCAACCTCCGCCTCCTGGGTTCAAGCAATTCTCCTGCCTCAGCCTCCAGAGTAGATGGGATTACAGGCACCCGCCACCACGCCCAGCTAATTTTTGTATTTTTAGTAGAGATGGGGTTTCACCATGTTGGCCAGGCTGGTCTCGAACTCCTGACATCAGGTGATCCACTCACCTCGGCCTCCCAAAGTGCTAGGATTACAGGCGTGAGCCACCGCGCCCGGTCTGTAGCATACTTCTATTAAGAAAATTTTCTGATTTTAGGAAATATACACTGAACTAGTTCAGAGTTTTTTTTAAATTTTGATTTCTTTTT
This sequence comes from Cheracebus regulus, assembly GCA_963574635.1. Taxonomy (NCBI): domain Eukaryota; kingdom Metazoa; phylum Chordata; class Mammalia; order Primates; family Pitheciidae; genus Cheracebus; species Cheracebus regulus. The sequence continues at coordinate 67,419 of CAUYQU010051547.1, read as the reverse complement.
AAAGGCATGTATGCAGTATCTGTAGAGCACAGAGGATGAAAGACTGATGACAAGTGGGTGAAGGAGGAAGGGAGAGGAAGAGAGGACAATCTCACCAAGGATTTTATTTCAGTAAAACAAAAGTCAGAGGAGTTCATGAGAAGAAGAGGGATTGAAGACAGAAAAGGATCACAATGGGAGCAAAGGTATGGCCCGGAGGTAAAAGCAGGAAAGGGCTGGGCTGGCTGGGAAACACTAGAGTCGGGCCCACCTAGAATTTTCAATGTGTGAGGAGGAATGCGGATCAAAACGCCAATGGGACAAGACTTCGAAGGGACTTAGGCTTGTGTGAGGCAAGCCTTGGCACTGGAAAGACAGAAATTCCTCATGCACACAATTCTTATCTGCAGAACCACCACTGTCTATCTTTCGCATGTGTGTGACATGCATGTAAAAAAAAAAGACTTAAGAATATTTTGAAAAAAAAATTTAAATCAGTGTCAACTAAGCCAAGAAGGGTTGGGTAAACTCAGCTCCACCAATGTTTATGAGCAGCTGCCCTGTGCAAACATTGTGCTGGACCCTAGGAACAGAGGGACGAAAAGATGTGGCTCCTGTTCTCGAAGTAGATCAGAGGCTGGCAATCAGGAAGAGCTTCTCAGACAAAGTGAGTTTTGAGCAAGAGAAGAGGGATATGATTGACAATCAGCCAGGCGTCCACGGGCTTGGCCTCTTCCAGCCTACCATTGAACTGTGGGGCTGTGTTTGGCCTCCACTGTGGTTGGTACTCAGACATCAGAGCAGTGATGTTAGAAGAAAAGACCAGAATGGAAAGGCTACTAGGTGACCAGGATAGGGAAAAGGGCCTTCTGAGTTATGGATAATTAACCAGTGCTTAGCAACAGTGACAAATCCATTAGAGGCATGTAAAGAAATAAAATTGGTCAAGAAATTGAGAGGTTAATCTCACTCATTCACATTAACACAAAAATCCTAGAAACCTGGGCTGGGCGTGGTGGCTCATGCCTGTCATCCTAGCACTTTGGGAGGCCGAGGAGGGCAGATCACTTGAGGTCAGGAGTTCAAGACCAGCCTGGCCAATATGGTGAAACCCCATCTCTACTGAAAATACAAAAATTAGCTGAGCATGGTGGTGGGTGCTTGTAATCCCAGCTACTCGGGAGGCTGAGGCAGGAGAATTGCTTGAATCTGGGAGGCAGAAGTTGCAGTGAGCCATGATTTTGCCACTGCACCCCATCTGGGTGACAGAGTGAGACTTTGTCTCAAAAAAACCCCAAAATCTTAGAAATTGAATTCAGGAGCATATTTTAAAACATAATATATCATAACCAAGTTGGGTTAATCTTAGGTCTGCAAGGGTCTGTAACAATAGAAAGTCTTAACAATAGACCTGTTACTTAGGTCTGTAACAATAGAAAAGCTATTAATGTAATTCACCATATTTACAGATCAAGGAGAAAAACCATATCATTAAAAAGATGCAGAAAAAAGCATTTGCTAAAATTTACCACCAATTCATAATGAAACTTCCTATCTCATAGTTTTTACCAAAAAAACATTACATCAAACATCATTCTTCAAGGTGAAATGTTAGAAGCATCCCTTTTAAAATCAGAAACAAGATAAAAATGTCTACATCAACACTTCTTTCCAACATTGTACTTGAGGTCCTATCCAGTGCAATACGAGAAGAAAAGTAAAATGTGTACGTTTTGGAAAGGAAGAAACAAGACTGATATTATTACACAGAATGTAATTGTTTACTTAGAAAACACAAAAGACTTTATAAAGTGCTGGAGTTATTATAATTTTTAAAGGTTAATGCAGAGGATGGGTAATATGAATCAACTGCATTTCTATACTCCAGGGATAAACACTTAGAATGCATAATTTTAAAAGATGCCAGTTATAAAAGCAACCAAAATTAAGAAATAAACATGATGTAAGACATGGAAGAACTTTATAAAGAAAAAAACATTAACTTTATTGAAAGGCATGAAAAAAATTTAAGTAAACAGACAGATGAGCCACATTCATGGATAAAATGTCATAGTATGAAAATAACGTTGACGGGTACAGTGGCTCATACCTGTAATCCCAGCACTTTGCGAGGCCAAGGCAAGAGGATCTCTTGAGCCCAGGAATTCGAGACCAGCCTGGGTAGCATTGTTAAACTCCACCTCTACAAAAATCACAAAAATTAGCTGGGTATGGTGGTGCATGCCTGTAGTCCCAGCCACTCAGAAAGCTGAGGTGAGAGGATCACTTAAGCCCAGGAGGCAGAGGTTGCAGTGAGCCCTAATTATGCCACTGCACTGCAGCCTGGATGTCAGAGCAAGATCCTGTCAAAAGGAAAGAAGAAAGAGAGAAAGAAAGAAGAAAAGAAAGAAGGAAAGCAAGAAAGGAAGGAAGGAAGGAAGAAGGGAGGAAGAGATGGAAGGAAGGAAGGAGAGAGAAAAGAAAGAAAATGATGTCAATTCTCTTCAAATTGATCTACAAAGTCAACTGAACTTAGTTAATATCTCGATAGGGGTTTCAAGGAACTTGGCAAGCAGCTAATTCTAAAATGTATATGGAAGGATGGCATCCTAAGAGGTAACAAAGTCTTCATGTATAAAAACATAATATAAAGTTACAGTAAGTAATAGAGCATGGTATAGATACAAGGACAAACACATTGACAAATGGAATTGAACAGAATCCCCCAAAGCGAACCTGCACATATATGGAAATCTGATTTATGACAGAGATGGCATCACAGACCACAGGAAAAGGATAGATTATCTAATAAGTGGTGCCCACAATTTGTTATTCACATGGGGGGAAAGATGGATCCCTATATCATATCATCTCCAAAAGTAAATTCTGTGTAAATTAAAAGCAGAATGTATGAGTCAAAACTTTAAAACTTTTAGAGAAAATATAGAATTCCTTTATGATGTCGGGACAGGGAAAGATTTTATATATAACGTATAAAATGTACTAATCATAAAATAAAAGACTGATATACTATAGTAAAAATAAGAACTTCTTTCAAAATACATTTTCGAGAAAATGAGAAGACAAGCCACAAAGGGGGAGAAGGTATCTGCTTCAGCCTCCCAAAGTGCTGGGGTCACAGGCATAAGCACCATGCCTGGCTCCTGCCTTATTTTTAACCTCAGCATTTATCATTGCCATACATACTATCTATTTAACTCAATGATGTCTACTGGGGAGAGCAGGAGACAGGCAATCACATCAGGAATTTTGGTGTATTTTGTTCACTGCATACATAATACACAAGAGTGCCTGACACACAGCAGGTGCTCAGTAAATATTTGTTGATTAAACAAACCCTTACAAATCAATAATAAAAATACCAACAGCCCAATAGAAGAATGAGCAAAAGATTTAAACAGGCTTTTCAAAGAATAAAAAACACAACTAGTCAATAAACATATAAAAAGATATGCAAGTTTATTAATAATCAGGGAAATGCAAATAAGACCAAAACTAGATACTATTTTACACCCACCAGATTGGCAAATGTTAAAAATTCTGACAGTTCTAAGTATTGGCAAGGATGAGGAGCAGAGGAAATTCTTAATAACCTGCTATTGGGAGTATAAATTTAAAGAGACTCTTTGGAAAACAATTTGGGGTTGTCTTGTAAAGGTAAACATGCGCCTAGCCTACACACCAGTTGATGTATTCTTAGGCTTACAGCCTGAAGCGATGCTGTGTGGTCCTGGTGCTGATATGTGAATAATCTGTTAGAAATACAAAAATTTAGAGTAAGCATGTAAAAAAGTTTATAGCAACTTGACACTGACACATTCTATTTATTTGTTAAGACATTTTAAAAATCACAGTGAAATATCCATAATATAAAATTGACCATTTTTACCATTTTAAGCATACAGTTTGGTGGCATTAAGTACATTCACGTTGTCACACAACCATCACCACAATACATCGTTAGAACTTCATTTATCTTCCCAAACTGAAATTACGTACTCATATGGTTTGGCTGTGTCCCCACCCAAATCTTATCTTGCACTGTAATTCCCATAATCCCCACATCTTGTGGGAGGGACCCAGTGGGAGGTAATTGAATCACGGACGCGGTTACCTCCGTGCTGGTCTCAAGAGAGTGAGTGAGTTCTCACAAGATCTAATGGTTTTATAAAGGGCTTTCCCCCGCTTTGCTTGAAACTTCTTGCTGCTGTCATGTGAAGAAGGATGTGTTTGCTTCTCCTTCGCCATGACTGTAAGTTTCCTGAGGCCTTCCCAGCCATGCTCAACTGTGAGCCAGTTAATCCTCTTTTCCTTTGCAAATCACCCAGTCTCAGGTATGTCATTATCAGCAGCATGAGAACGGACTAATACACATACCAACAACTTCCCCTTCCCCCAGTCCATATCAGCCACCATTCTACTTTCTGTCTCTATGATTTTGACTACTCTAAGTATTCATATAAGTGGAATCATTTAGTATTTGTCCCTTTGTAACTGGTTGATTTCACTTGGCATCATGTCCTCATTGTAGCATGTGTCAGAAATGACTTCCTTTCCAAGGGTGAGTAATATTCTATTGTATGTTTTGACCACACTTTGTTTATCCATTCATCCATCAGTGGATGCTCAGGTTGCTTCCATATGTTGTCTGTTGTGAAAACTGCCACACTGTACTTATTGGATTATATTTTATTTCTGTTGAATATAATAATTAAAAATTCACGTTTATATTTTGTATGTCTTTGAATTCTTAAAATTTCATTTTCCAAGTAGTTAATTTTTATTGTATTTTACAAAAGTATCAGTCTGTGACAGATTGGAAAAAATTTCAAAACTCAGCATACATAGTTTAAGAAGCACCACCCTAGAGCAAGGGTTTTCAAACTTTTCTATGAACTGTAGTAAGAAAATCTCATTAGCCAGTTGTGGTGGTGTGAGCCTGTAACCCCAGTTACTTGGAAGGCTGAGGCAGGAGAATTGCTTGAACCCAGGAGGTGGAGGTTGCAGTGAGCTGAGATTGCGCCATTGCATTTCAGCTTGGTGACAGAGCAAGACTCCAACTCAGAAAAAAAAAAAGAAAAAAAGGAAGTCCCTTCACGTCACAACCTAGGATACACAAACATAACTGAAACGAAAGTTTCATGGAGCAATACTTAGAAAGGAACTCAGTTTCTACATGAAAGGAACTCAGTTTCTGCTCAGTTTCTTTCTTTTTGTAAAGCCTTGATTAAATCTATCAAATTGATTTTATGACCCAGTAAAGACCATGAATCCCAGTTGGAAAACCAGTACTCTTGAGAAAATCTTGCACATATGTTTCAGGATCCATGTACAAGAATGTTCCCAGTAGCATTACTGATAAAGACAAACACATGCGCGCGCACACACACACACACACACGTGTGCACACAACCTAAACATTCATCGATAGGAGACTATATAAATTGTGATATATTTACTTAATAGAATATTACAGGGGCCCAATCGATGTTTATTGAATGAATTAGTAAACAGCTGTGAAAATGAAGTACAGCTACGCCAAACAATTTGGAAAAATCTTAGAAATACAATGTGAAATGCAAAAAGCAAGTCACAGCCGACTCTATACTGAAGAAAACCATTTTCATAAACCTCAAAAAGTAAGCCAAACTAAATACTCTATTGTTTAGGGTCACATATGTGTGATAAAACTATCCTAAAAAGCAGGGAGATGATAAACACAAAATTCAGGACAGCAGTTACTTCTGGGATGTAGGCAGGGGGCGGGATTAGGCAGAGAGTTCACAGGCAGCCAACAGAACTGGAAATGTTATTCAGTTGGGCAGTTTACAAATGTCCATTTTATTATGTATGTTTTGTACTTAGATACATGTTGTATATACTCTTTTCTCTATGAAGCATTTTTTAAAGATAGAAATGTATTTGATGAAATTGGAGGACCGAGAATTCTACACACATTGAGCAAGCCATCTAACTCTTTCATGGATATATCAAAATGTCAATAAAATAGGCTCCCCCGTCCCAAGCTTCTTCCAAGACTTCGAGAAAACAAGCATTTGATAAGCATTTGAGGGTCTGGTTGAGAAGTGTATCAAGACAAGGTTTCACCTTTCCCCTTACAACATAACTACCCAGTCCCCTCCTCATACCCGTACCATCAACTCTCACCCCACCCCCAACTGCTTCCAACAGCCATAGAATGTTCCTCTGCCTCCCTGATTGCCAATTGCTTTTAGAATTCTGGGTTAGGGACCTGAGGCAGGTGTTCTGTAGTTGTTTTCCATATGAAGAAAGAAACACTTAGATGTGACACCATTGGTCATTGCAGATGTATGGGATTATTTCAGGCTGTTCTGACTCATGATCAAGCCTGAGACAGAGTGATGGGCGTGGCTTTCCAAAAGGTGTTAATGAATTGAAAATGTGAGGAAGAAGGTAAGATGAAGTCACAGGTAAAAGTGTGGAAGCAACGGGCTCAAAAAAAAAATTAGAAATCTTCACAATTTTTAACGTCCAACTGGACTTACCAGTAAATTGGCGATTATTATCTTTTTTCCCACTTTTTTTTTGGGGGGGGGGTCACTCTGTCACCCAAGTTGGAGTGCAGCGGCACAATCACTGCTCACCGTGGCCTCCACCTCCCAGGCTCAAATGATCCTCCCACCTTGGCCTTCCAAAGTAGCTGGGACCGCAGGCACAGGCCCCCATGCCCAGCTCATTTTTTTTTTATTTTTAAATTGTTGTAGAGACAGGATCTCACTATGTTGCCTAGGCTGGTCTCGAACTTCTGGAACCCAAACGATCCTCCTATCTGGCCTGCCAAACTGCTGAGATTACAGTCATGAGCCACTGCACTGGCTCTCACTTTCATTTTTATCATAGTGCATCACAGAGTGTCCTGAGGCAGAGCATAGTGGTTAGCGGTGTGAAATATGGAGACACCGTCTGGGTTTGAATCCTACTTCTTCTACTTACTGGATGTTATGGAATGAATGTGTGCATCCCCCCAAAATTCCTATGCTGAAATCCTAGCCCTCAATGTGATGGTGTTAAGAGGTGGAGCCTGTGGGTGATAATTAGGTCAGGAGGGTGGAGCCCTCGTGATTGGATTGGTGACCTTATGAAAGCGACCCAGAGAACTCCCTTGCTGGATTTCCACCACGAAAGGATACAAGAAGTGGACAATCTGCAGCCCAGAAGAGGCCCCTACCAGCCCTTGCCCATGCCAGCAGCCTGATCTCAGACTTCCAGCCCCCAGAACTGGGATAAATCAATGTCTGTTTATTCGCCATCCACCTTACAGTATTTTGTGTTTTTTAAAAATTTATTTATTATACTTTAAGTTCTGGGGTACATGTGCAGAACGTGCAGGTTTGTTACATAGGTATACACATGCCATGGTGGTTTGCTGCATCCATCACCCCATCATCTAAATTAGGTATTTCTCCTAATGCTATCCCTCCTCAATCCCCCCACCCCCTGCTATCCCTCCCCTAGCTCTCCACCCCGACAGGCCCTGTTGTGTGATGTTCCCCTCCCTGTGTCCATGTGTTCTCATTGTTCAGCTCCCACTTATGAGTGAGAACATGCAGTGTTTGGTTTTCTGTTCCTGTGTTAGTTTGCTGAGAATGATGGTTTCCAGCTTCATCCACATCCCTGCAAAGGACATGAACTCATCCTTTTTTATGGCTGCATAGTATTCCATGGTGTATATGTGCCACGTTTTCTTTATCCAGTCTATCACTGATGGGCATTTGAGTTGGTTTCAAGTCTTTACTATTTTGAACAGTGCCGCAATAAACATACGTGTTCATGGTATTTTGCTATAACAGTTTAAGCTGACTAAAATACTGGGTAAGCTTGGGCAAATTACTTAACCTCTCTGAACCTCAGCTTTCCCATAGCACCTACCTAACAGAGTTGCAGTGATAATAAATGATTGTCAGAGTTGATCTTCGCATAGAGAACAGTGCCTGGCACACAGCATTACCATATTGGTGTTCTTAAATAAAATCCTTACCGAGATTGACAAATACCCGCCTGTGTACCCATGTGCCCTACTGTACTCATGTATTAGTTGTCACGTGGGTGCTTAGACTTCTGCTGGGGGAAAGCAGTTTCTGCTGCCTTTTCCATAGTAAGCCCTGAATGCTTTCATCTCTATGGAGCTTTGCTGCAGGATCCTTTGTGGGGCACACTTGAAGTCCTGTTGGTATCTCCTAAGATGATGGCCTTTAACGTGCTTGGATTCCTGACATTCTTCCCTCAGCATGCCTAGCCCAGCAGTCTCTCTTTGCTGTTCTCAGCGTCTCTGCTTCCCCTCCCCTCTCCCCTCTCCCCTCTAGGACTGGTGCGGCAGTCTCCTAACAGACTTCCCAGCGTCCAGTCTCTGCCACCAGTTCATCCATGGCTCCAGGACCCATGAAATCTTCCTCCAGCAATGCTGTCGACATCATTCTCACCCACCTCTTTCTACTCAGAACCCTCCACTCCCACATCACTGTGCACAGAGTAGTGTTCAAATTCCTTAGCTTGACTATTCAGAACCCCTGTAGTTAAACCTTAGCCTCCAGATCTCACTTTACCTCCCTTGCCTTGTCCTTTTTTTTTTTTTGAGATGAGTCTTGCTTTGTTGCCCAGGCTGGAGTGCAGTGACATGGTCTCGGCTCACCACAATCTCTGCCTCTTGGGTTCAAGTGATTCTCCTGCCTCAGCCTCCTGAGTAGCTGGGATTACAGGCATATGCCACCACGCCCAGCTAATTTTTTGTATTTTTAGTAGAGATGGGGTTTCACCATTTGCCCAGGTTGGTCTTGAACTCCTGACCTTGTAATCCGCCCGCCTCGGCCTCCCAAAGCACTGGGACTATAGAAGTGAGCCACCGCGCCCAGCCTCGACTTGTCTTCCAAAACTTTTTGTCTGCAGTCTCGTCATCACCTCAACGACAGTCATGCCTCCTCCCACCTAGACAAATCATCTCCACTCCCAAGCCTGAAATGCTCCCCCAATGCCTTTGAGGTTACAGTCTGGGAAGAAGACTCTAAGAAGAGAGAAAAGGGCACCAATATGGAGACCCGAGAATATAAAAAGCAGACTTAGTCTAACTTGTTTCTTGACTTGGCCATGATCCCAGGAATGGAAGAAAGATCTTCCTTTTCCTCCTCCTCCTAGAGAGGCATGAGACGGCTTTGGCTCTGTTACTTCCTGGCTGGGGAAGTTACTTACCTACTCTGTGTCTCAGTTTTATTTATGTCTTAAAGGAGTAGAGTAACAGTACCCACTGGAGTGGATGCGTTGTTATGCCTCCCAGCCTCTCCTTCAGGACCAGGTTACTTAATTCCCCAGCTGCAAGGAGTGTTAGCTGCGGACTGCTCACAGCTGAGTCTCTTCTAGGAATTGCCCTCAACCGAAGGCAGGTGCATTGCCCAAGATGAGGTCCCCTCGCTGGGGCGCCTGCATCCAACGAGGAGTCAGTGGGACGTATGAAGGCCTGGCCTCCTCACCCTGACTGGACAACTCCAAAGGGCCAGCCCAGTTGCTGATCTCCCCATAGAATCTCCTGAAGCCTCTGTTGTGACTGCATCAGAGCTTGACTTCTCTCTCCACCCAGTCCAGCCTCCCTTCCTTCTCACAGGTGTTGTTCCTAAAACTCAATAAACTGCCTACATGCAAATCTCTGCCTCGGAGTCTGTTTCCCAGGAAACCTGACCTACAACAGCAGTTGGTTGGCCTAAGACAGCCATCTCAAAAATGGGATTTGGGAGCTGCGTCGCTCGCTGGCTGACTGGTTCTGAGGACCCCATTATGAACAGTAGATAAAATCCTGGGGACCCCCCTCCATGCAGTTAGGGTGCAACTGCTAACACTTTCACTGGTGATGAGCTGGCTTGGGACACAGGTAGATGTTAAAATACTAGAGGCTGCAGCACATCAAGCACTTGAGAGGTTCTGGATAAATAGCATTTGTAAAGACTGTAGAATGAGATGGCCGTTGCCGGGGGTGGTGGGTGCTTAGATTCATTGGAGAAAGACAGTGAAAGACCCAGAATGATTAATTACCAATATAAGGCAAAGTGCAAGTGCTAGGGGATATCTTTGGCAGTATATAAAGAGACTCGTCTCCTGTACTCGAGGGTAGAGAAAACTAAGGATCAGACCCAGAACTCAAATTATAAAAGGGAAGAGACTCCAAAGAAGATTGAATTCTCAAGTGCAGCAGATCTCCTATGCCAAGGTCAGGGACCTGATCGGAAAGAATGGGAGCCTGAGACTCTCATGAGGCTGCAGTCAAGGTATCGGTTGAAAGCATCTGCTTCTAAGCTTACTCTCATGGCTGCCGCAGGCCGTAGATCTGCTTCCAAGCTCCTTCCTGCAGTTGCTGATAGACCTTGGTAAGTCACCATGTGTTCTGAGTGTCCTTGCAACATAGCAGGTAGTGATGAGAGGCAGACAGATAGAGAGGAAGAGAGAGAGAGACCCAAAATGGAAGCCACAGTCTTTTTGTACCCTAGTCTTGGAAGCGCCATTTTATCACATCTGCCATTTTCTATTCATTAAAAAGGAGCCACTGCCGGGCGTGGTGGCTCACACCTGTAATCTCAGCACTTTGGGAGGCTGAGGCAGGCGGATCACGAGGTCAAGAGATTGAGACCATCCTGGCCATCATGGTGAAACCCCGTCTCTACTAAACTACAAAAATTAGCTGCGCATATTGGCGCACGCCCATAGTCCCAGCTACTCAGGAGGCTGAGGCAGGAGAATCGCTTGAACCCGGGAGGTGGAGGTTGCAGTGAGCTGAGATCCCTCCACTGCACTCCAGCCTGGTGACAGAGCAAGACTCCGTCTCAAAAAAAAAGAAAAAGGAGCCACCAAGTCTAGTTACTCAAAGGGAGAACACCCAGGGAGTGAATGTCAGCAAGCAGAGATCACTGGGGATCATCTTAGAGGCTGCCTTCCACAATGTCATAGACCTTTTCAGGTTCTGGAGACAGCATGTGTCACACCTGAGAATATTATTCCAACCCATTTACTTAGTGACAGGGAAAGTTATCTTTTAATGGGGCCCAGGGCAAAAAAGGGCTCTGCAGCAGGCGTAAGCTGTGGTGCAAGTGGCTCTGTGGCATCTGTGGTGGAAAAAGACTTGGGTTATCTACTTTGTGGGCAAAGAAAAGTGGCCTGAGGTGAGAATATATCCAGAATTATGGGCAGGAGTTATTGGCTTGATTTGTTGGTCAAGGGTCTGGAAAGAGAGACATTGGAAAATTAGGGACAGGGTGATCTGGGAAAGAGGTAGGTGGATGAATCTATGGAACTGTGCACAAAGTGTGAAGATCTTTACACATGAGATCTCTGCTGTAACTGCATAACAGTTCAGCTCCCTCTGCTTAATCTGGTGTCCTTTGCCCTTCACAGGTTTTGTTCCTGAGAGTATCCCCACTGCCTGCATGCAAATCTCTGCCTAAATATCTGTTTTCCATAGAACTCAACACTTCCCTCACAGAGTCATTATAAGAATTAAATGAATGAGTGTCTGGAAAAGGTTTGGAACAGTGCCTGGCACACAGTAAGCACTGCGTAAGTGTTTACTGTTATTACCCTCCCCGATACACTGTTGTGCCCTGCTCTGATTCCTTAAACCTAGATTAGTTCTCTTACAGCCATATATCAATCGTCCACTGCGTGGTTCATGCCACACTGGTGATAACTGAAGAGATTTTAGGTATTTTAAGAAGTACGCTGACATTTTTTGGCCAGGTGCGGTGGCTCACGCCTGTAACCCCAGCACTTTGGGAAGCCAAGGCGGGCAGATCACCTGAGGTCAGAAGTTCGAGACCAGCCTGACCAACATGGAGAAATCTCGTCTCTACTAAAAATACAAAATTAGCTGGGAGTGTGGCACATGCCTGTCATCACAGCTACTTGGGAGGCTGAGGCAGGAGAATCACTTGAACCCGGGAGGGGAGGTTGCAGTGAGCTGAGATCATGCCACTGCACTCCAGCCAACAAGAGCGAAACTCCATCTCAAAAAACAACAAAAAAAAGACATATGCTAACCTGACATTTTTTAATTGCTTTAATTTTTTTAAGTTAAAAAATAATTTTAGATTTACAAGAGTTGCAAGGAAATGTGCAAGGAAGTTCTATGCACCCTACTTCCAACCTCCTCCAATGTTAACATCTTATAACAGTTGTATTCTATCAAAACCAAGAAGTTGGTACTGGTACAATCCATAGAGCTTACTTGGATTTGTCCAGGTGTGGTGGCTCATCCCTGTAATCCCAGCACTTTGGGAGGCAGCGGCAGGCGGATTACCTGAGGTTAAGAGTTCAAGACCAGCCTGGTCGACATGGTGAAACCCCATCTCTACTGAAAATACAAATATTAGCTGGGCATGGTGGTGCCCAGCTACTCAGGAGGTTGAGGCAGGAGAATCTCTTGAACCTGGGAGGCAGAGGTTGCAGTGAGCCAAGATCATGCCACTGTACTCCAGCCTGGGCAACAAAGTGAGACTCCATCTCAAAAAAAAAAAAAAAAAAAAGAATGTACTTGGATTTCATCAGTTTTACATGCACTCATTTGTGTGTGTGTGTGTGTGTGTGTGTGTGTGTGTGTGTGTGTAGTTCTATGTGATTTTTATCAATATATGCAGCCTTTCACAACCACCATGGAAATGGAGATACTCAACGATGTCATCACTTCAACACTCCTTTGTGCTACCCTTTCATAATCACACTCATCCTCTCTCCCTCATCCCTAAACTCTGCTCTCCTTTTCTAAAGTTTTATCCTCTCAAAAATATATCAGTGGAATCATATAGTCTGTAACCTTTTGAAATTGGCTTTTTTTCACTGCACTTAATTTCCTTCAGGTTCTTCCACATTGTTGCATGTATTAATAGTTCATTCTTTTTTATTGCTGAGTAGTATTCCACCGTATAGATGTACCACAGTTAACCATTCACATACTGAAGGACATTTGGGTTAATTTTCAGTTTTCTGGTTATTCTGAATGCTGCTATGCATATTCATGTATAAGTTCCTACAAGAAAATGTCCTCTTTTTTTCTGGAATAAATGCCCAAGAGTGTAATTGGTGTGTTGTATGATAAGTCTATTTTTAGTTTTTTATACTTATTTTTTGAAAAGAAACTGCCAGACTACTTTCCCAAATGGTGCTATCACTTTACATTCCTACCAGCAGCATATGAGAGATCCAGTTTCTCTACATCCTTACCAGGATTTAATATTATCACGATTTTCCATTTTAGCTGAATTTACTCATAAGGCTATCTTACATTTATGGCAAATAATACTGGTTTTCTTTTTATAGCAATGACATAAATCTTTATTTTAAAATAAAATTATTTAAGTGTTAAAAATAAGTTGAATCAAAGGAGAATATTAAGTAAGTAAAAGTTTCATCGTACATGTTGATGGCAAAAATCATCATGAACTCAGTGCATTAACGTGTGATGTTTGGGAAACGCTACCATGGTTATCCATAGTATGAGTTAAATTTGTGGCCCAGCCACAGGGTATTTGGGCCAACCATTTTGTTTATGTAAAAATATTCCAAACAACTGATCCACAGTGCAATTTGGGGAAATGTATATTTGTATTTTGAAAGCTTCTCTCACTAACTTGTGTTGTCTTGTTCTTTTGGAGAACGTTCTATATTATCTACTGAACTGGAAATGCCACAAAAACAGGCATCCTGTCTTATACCTCTTATAACTCAGCAACTAACACATCAATAAGTGTTTCATGATACTTCCGTGTGTGGTAGGAATCCCTGAGAATATTCAAAATTGCTTATGATGATAGATTGCTATATTGGCAGCCCCGAGTGAACCATGACTCCTGGTAGCCAAGCCCTTGTGGAATACCTTCCTATCCTGACTCTAGAGTTATCCAGAGTCCTGGACAGTAGCAAGTGTGATATAGACCAAGGCTTATTGTTTGTACATCCTCTTGCATGCTCCTTCCTGGAACCCAGTGCCATGTGGATAGAAAGTCCAGACTATCAGTCGGGCACGGTGGCTCATGCCTATAATCCCAGCACTTTGGGAGGCTGAGGCAGGTGGATCACCCGAGGAGTTCAAGACCAGCCTTGACCAACATGGTGAAACCTTGTCTCTACTAAAAATACAATAATTAGCTGAGTATGGTGTCAGGCACCTGTAATCCCAGCTACTTGGGAGGCTGAGGCAGGAGAATCACTTGAACCTGGGAGTTGGAATTTGCAGTGAGCCAAAACTACACTACTGCACTCCAGCCCGGGCAACAGAGCAAGACTCCATCTCAAAAAAAAAAAAAAAAGTACAGACTATCCTGATGGAGAGAGAGAGGCCATGCAGTGGAGAACCAAGGTCCCCAGTCAAGTTCTCAACTGAATGTAGGCTCATGAGAGACCCCAGCCAACAGCATGTGGAGCAGAGCTCCCCAGTCAGCCATGAGAAATCAGTCATTTTTGTTTTAAGCTATTAAGTTCTGGCATGGTCGGTTACATAGCAATAGATAACAGATATACTTATGCTGCCTAGGCTAAGAGAAGGAGATCCTTTAGCAATTCGATTAATTAGTCCATGATGATGGATTTTGTATAGGTGTGAAAAACTAAGAGGACCTAACCAGAGGAAAAATAAAAAGAGGACAGAAAAGAATACAGTCAGGATGGGCTTATTATTAAAAGGTCAGGACGTTTAAATCAAAGAATCATGACATTTAACAGCTTGAAATACTTCACGATCGCAGGATGGCTAACATATGACCTAAATGCAGCCTATCCTCTTTTCTGGGCCCATGCAGACATCACTAAGTGATCACAGAGTTCTTTCCTACTGAACTCAGCATAGCTTTTGAATCCTTGTCTGCACAGCCTTCCTGACAGACACTGATCAATCAGCTAGGTTGGCAAAGAATGTGATAAAAATCTTCACCTCCAATCTCTGCCATTATTTTTACCAATGAATGAACCAAGACTTAAAAGGTTTATTTGCAACTGATAAAGTTAGGATTAAATCTCAGGACTCCTGAAGAGCTTTGGAATTTGTCAAGTCTGGTTCAAGACGTCGATCTGCCACTTTTCAGCTATCTGATCTAGCTTAGATAAATTATTTAACCTCTCCGTTGCTCAGTTTCCTCATCTGCAAACAGTGATACTATTACGACCTCACGAAGTTACTGTGCAAATTAAATGGGTTCATCCATTCAATGGGAAAGGGCTTGCCGCCATGACTAGCACAGAATGGGCTCTCAGAGCACACTAAGTTCCTGACAAATATCAACGAGTGCCCAGAGGGGCGAGTTCAGTGCTGTAAACCTGGCCCATGAGAGCGAGCAAAGGAAAACTCAACACATTTTGTCTATGGCAGAGAAGGTGTGTGGTTGGCACTGAAACCAGCAGGCAAGGCCACAGAGTATAGAAGCAAAAGCGGGCAAGAGGCTCCCAAGAGAAAGTCCATGTTCTCTGTGTGTTGGGGGTTGGGGCAGCAATGACTTGCCCTTTCATCTACCCATGCCATTCCCTATCTCCTCATCATTGTCAAATGGCCTTACCATTTATCTAAAATATGAGAATTGGGAGGCCTGAAACAACATGGAAGCCTTGACCACCACCAAACTTTCTGAGCAAAGCAGAAAGCTGTTTTCCAAATTCGGGTCTCGTTCTTCCCATCTGGGCACCCCCTCTGGCTCCATGAAGACACCCAAGCCTCCTTTTTCTCCCCTCCTCAAGTCCTTGAGGAGCACCTTGAAAGCCCCATTCTACTCGTATCTTCCTCAACCTGAACCTTCCTCTGATTTGCTGAAGGGCCTTGCCAGGTCCCACCTCCATGACAGGCCATGAGGTCCCAGGCAAGAAGCCAACAAGGTGACACACTGACCCATGGACCACAGAGAACACCACAGCCCACTCATGAGCCCAGCCTATCTTCACAGAAGAGGGTCCAGTCTTGCTGAAGGCCAGGCTTCACATAATGCTTCCCTACTCCAGGCAGGACTCTTTGGTTGCAAGCAACAGAAGCAAATCTTCACTAACTTAAGCAAGAGGATGTATAGGGAGAAGGGCCAACTCACAGAATTCAGAGATGGCTGAGAATGAGGCTAGAAGACCTGGGAACACTTGGCTCCTATTCCAGAGACATCCTGGAATAGGTGCTAATCAACCATCTTGGTAGGAAACACTTTCTTACACAACCTTCTTGTATCCCTCTACCATTTGAGTTCAAATCCCAACTCCTTGAATCTGATTGGTTTGGCTTGAGTAAAACACCCTCTCCTTCACCACGTTGACTGACAGCCCAACTAAGACTGCAACCAATAGGGCAGAAGTAATTGTCCAAAACCGATGCTGGGGTTGTGACCAAAAGAAGGTAGCAAGGATGTCGGGCAGCCAAAAACTACACATGTCCAAACACACCTAGTCTCTCCCCACTTACACAACGCATTTTAACCATCAGGATTCTAGATGCTATGTATGAATAAAAGTTATCAGAACTGTGAACTAAAGCTGGTGAAAAATAGTACAGAAATCAACTGGAGGCCACTCAGTTTGAAGAGGAATTGAGCTTCTTGGGTCGGAAGACCTGAGGTCTTCTAGTTCCAGCCCTGTCACTAACCTTTCTTTCCTTTCTTTTCTTTTTTTTTTCTTTTTTTTTTTCTTTTTTGAGACAGAGTTTTGCTCTTGTTGCCCAGGCTGCAGTGCAATGGCATGATCTCGGCTCACCACAATCTCCGCCTCCCGGGTTCAAGCAATTCTCCTGCCTCAGTCTCCCGAGTAGCTGGGATTACAGTCATGTGCCATCACGTCTGGCTAATTTTGTATTTCTGTAGAGACAGGGTTTCTCCTTGTTGATTAGGCTGGTCTCGAACTCTCGACCTCAGGTGATCCACCCGCCTTGGCCTCCCAAAATGCTGGGATTACAGGCGTGAGCCACAGTACCCAGCCAACCTTCCTTTCTTCATCCAAGCAACGAGGTAAGCAGTGACCTGCCCAGCTGGTCATTATAAGCATCAAAATAGATTACGCACTTAAAGGCACTTTGAAGGCTATAAAACATGCAAACTTGAGGAATCATATCAGTCTATTTGGATTTTTATAATTTTTTTTAAGCTCACATGATATTGACTACTTAACCTGAGATTATGTTTCGCCAGAAGCAGTGCAGTTCTGACCTTTCTAGCAGACAGGCTGCAGTGAAGCGAGATGGAGGAGAGAGCCTTGCAGGTAATGCAATGAGCAGTCTTATTTCAGCCTATTTTGCAATGCAATTATCTTGAGGAAATATTAGGATGCAGCTCATAGAGAGTTCTTTCTAACTCAGAAAAATCAACTCCAGTGAGAGCCAAGAAATAGAAAACTGTCAGGGTGTAGGTAATAGCCATTTGGAAGAACGCATCAGATATTCAATATTCAACACGGAATTGAGTGGCAATATCGCATAGTCATTCAGAACATGGGCTCTGAGTCAGGAAGACCTGAGTTTGAACCGTGGCCACAACCATCCCTTGACTCATATAGATAAGTACAATAATAACCCATAAAGTAAATAGTTATTGGGGACTTAACATATGCACTGAGATTACAACAGAGAATAATAGAGATTAAAAACCCTGGTCCTCATGAGCCTTAAATTCTGGTGGGGGAAAAGGTGAGTTCTTTTTAAGGTAAACTATATGGTGAATCAGAGAGTGATAAATACTATGGAGAAAAAGCAAGAGAAGAAGCCCATGGGGTGACTGGGAAGGAGTTACTCGAATCTGTAGGGGGATTAGGGAAAATCTCACTGCGATGATGACATTTGAATCAAGAGCTGAGAGAAGGGAAGAACTGGACTACACAGGAGCCTGGGGGAAGATCATTCCAGGCAGAAGGAAAAGCAAGTGCAAAGGCCCGGCGATGACAACGTATCTGGTTCAAAGATTGGCAAGGCAGACAGCGTGGCTGGAGGAGAGCCTATCACTGGGGAGAAGGAATTCCAGGCAGAGTGTTGGTACGTAGGGGCTGGTAGGCCCAGCACTTTGACTTTTGCTCTGAGTGACCTGGGGAGCCACTGGATGCTTTTGAGCAGGAAAGTAACATCATCTAATTTATATTTTAAAGGCATATTTGAGCTGCTCTGCTGTGGGAAAGATAGAAGACAGAAACCAGTTAGGAGGCCGTAGCAAAAATACAGGTGAGACTTCTGGTTTCCGAACCGGCATGTAAGGAATTTGGAAGTCACCACTTCCAAATTGGTGTTGTCCTAACAAGTAAAAAGCTGAACAAACTGAAAAATCAACAACTCTTCTTAGATCTATGAGAAAAGCAAAGTCACGGGGAAAGCTGCTAGTCCTAAAATTTGGAGAGACAAATAGGCAAATATAGAGAATCACAACTTACTAGAGCTGAAACCTCAGCAGGAACCAGTGCCAGGAAAGGAAAACCTAACATGTAATTGATGAATTACTACAGGCTCAATGCGGACAAGTCTGAGAGTTAAACACTCCAGGGAACCCAGTCACAGGAAGGTACCCACACTTTTTTGAGCTTTACTTCCAAGAGCTCTACGAGCTTCCCATAGTGAATGCTGCAGAAAAGTCCCCTCATGCATCTGGAAAGGTGAGGGGGAAGTAACCATTTTGAAATCCTCCAGGGCGCCCGGTTCTTCTAACAAAGCTTGCCCTCAAGAGGAACTATGTTACCAGAGCTTAAACTATTAGGGATTTTTCAGAGCCTAACTTACCTGGAGGAAGAAAAATAAGTACCCAGCTCTAACCCACTGTCGCCATCCTCTTCCACCTGATGTTGGCAGATGGGGCTACAGGTGGAGACTGAGAAGCATGAGGCACAGACCAGAAAAGCGTGAGACCTAACCATAGGGCCATAGAATGCTTCCCCTCCCCCAACACTTTACCATTACATTAGTAAAGACCTATTTACAGCCAGGCATGGTGGCTCACACCTGTAATCTCAGCACTTTGGGAGGCTGAGGCGGGTGGATCACCTGAGGTCGGGAGTTCAAGACCAGCCTGACAAACATGGAGAAACCCCATCTCTACTAAAAATACAAAATTAGCCAGGCATGGTGGTGCATGCCTGTAATCCCAGCTACTCGGGAGGCTGAGGCAGGAGAATCAATTGAACCCAGGAGGCGTATGTTGAGGTGAGACAAAATTACACTACTGCACTCCAGCCTAGGCAACAAGAGCAAAACTCTGTCTCAAAAACAAAACAAAACAATGACCTATTTTCCACTGTTCCTTTTACCTGCTACGTCATGTCTGACTATGAAAAAAAAGTTACAGGGCATACTAAAAGGCAAAAAATACAGCTTGAAGAGAAAGAGCAAGCATCGAAACTAAACTCAAATATGGGAGGGATATTGGCTTATCAGACCAAGAATGGAAAACAACTGTGATAAAGATGCTAAGGACTCTAGTGGACAAAGTAGGCAACATTCAAGAACAGATGGCAATGTAAGCAGAGAGATTAACATTCTAAGAAAGAGTCAAAGAAATGTTAGAGGTCAAAAACACTGTAACAGACATGAAGAATGCCTCTGATGGGCTCATTAGCAGACTGGACATGACGGAGGAAAGAATCGCTGAATTTGAGGATATCACAATAGAACATTCCAAAATTGAAAAGCAAAGAGAAAAGACTGAAAAAGGAAGAACAGAATATCCAAGAACTGTGGGATAAATACACAAGCTGCCACATATGCATAATGGGAGTACTAGAAGGAGAAGAAGGACAGATTAGAACAGAAGAAATATTTAAACCAATAATGATCAAGGATTTCCCCCAAATTAATGTCACACCCAAACCACAGATCTCGGAAGCGCAGAGAACACTAAGCAGGATAAATGCAAACAAACAAACAAATAAACAAAAAAACCCTAAAGCCGCAAACAAACAAAGGCACCTAGGCACGTTATATTCAAACTACAGAAAACCAAAGACAAAAAATCTTGAAAGACACCAGAGGAGAAGAAAACCTCTTACCTATAGAGGATTAAAGATAAGAATTACATCCAACTTCTCCTCAGAAGCTACATAAGCAAGAAGAGAGGGGAATGAAATATTTAGTGTTAAGAGAAAAAAAACTACGAAGAATTCTGTACCCTATGAAATTATTCTTTGAAAGTGAAGGAAAAATACTTCCTCAGACAAACTAAAATCAAAGGAGTTTGTCACCGGTAGACCTTGCAAGAGATGTTAAAAGGAGTTTTTTAGAGAACAGAAAATTACGTAAGTCAGTAACCTGGATCTTCATAAAGAAAGGAAGAATATCAGTGAAGGAATAAATGAGGGCAAATAAAAACTTATTTTTCTTATTCTTAATTCATCTAACAGATAATAGTTGGTTCAAAATAATTATAGCAACTATGTATTTGATATATACTTACATATGCTTATGTATAAGTGAAAGCTACGATAGTGATGTGGTTAGCCTTTGTGTCCCCAGCCAAATCTCATCTTAACTCCTATAATCCCTATAATCTCCATGTGTCAAGGGGGAGACCAGGTGGAGATAATTGAATCATGGGGTGGTTTGCCCCATGCTGTTCTCATGCTAGTGAGTGAGTTCTCACAGGATCTGATGGTGTTATAAGGGGCTCTTTTCCCTTTGCTTGGCCCTTCTTCCTGCCAAAGAAGAAAGGTGAAAAAGGTGCCTTGCTTCCCCTTTGCCTTCTGCCATGATCATAAAGTGTCTGAGGCCTCTTCGGCCATGCTCAACTGAGTCAATTAAATCTCTTTTCTTTATAAATTACCCAGTCTCAGGCAGTTATTTATTTATTTATTTATTTTTGAGACAGAGTCTCGCTCTATCGCCAGGCTAGAGTGCAGTGGTGCGATCCTGGCTCACTGCAACTTCCGTTTTCTGGTTTCACGCAATTCTCCTGCCTCAGCCTCCCGAGTAGCTGGGACTACAGGCACGCACCACCACGCCTGGCTAATTTTTTGTACTTTTAGTAGAGACGGGGTTTCACGAGGTTGGCCAGGATGGTCTCGATCTCTTGACCTCGTGATCCGCCCGCCTTGGCCTCCCAAAGTGCTGGGATTACAGGCGTGCAGTTCTTTATAAAAGTATGGAAATGGACTAATACAGATAGCAACGATGTAAGGGATAGGAGGGAGGAATTAGGACTATTTTGTTATTTTAACAAATTTGTACTAACTGTTAAGTGGCACAGCATTATACAAAAGTGGACTTGGATTCATGATAAATGCACATTGCAATCTCAAGTGCAGCCACTAAAAGTGAAAAAAAGAAGTATATAGAAAACAAGAGGCACTGAAAAAGAAGTATAATAAAGGAGAAAAAATGAAATAAATGCTCAATTAAAACCACAAAAGGCAGAAAAACAATGGCAGACAAAATAGTAACAACAAACAAAGACAATGAATAGAAAACAGTAACAAATATGGTAGATATTAATCAATGATATCAATAATCACTTTAAGCATCAATAGTCTAAATATACCAATTGAAAGAAATTTTTATAATGGATCAAAAAACAAGACCCAACTATATGTTGTCAATAAGAAACCAGCTTTAAGTGTAAAGACACATATACACTAAAAGTAAATTGATGAAAAAACATATACCATGCTAACACTAATCAAAAGAAAGCAGGAGTAGCTATATAATTCCAA
Source organism: Cheracebus regulus (assembly GCA_963574635.1). Classification (NCBI taxonomy): domain Eukaryota; kingdom Metazoa; phylum Chordata; class Mammalia; order Primates; family Pitheciidae; genus Cheracebus; species Cheracebus regulus. Next base: position 45,777 of record CAUYQU010051547.1, on the reverse strand, counting down.
ACAGAGAAGACTTCAGAGCAAAAAACAAAAAAAAAAAACGTTATCAGGGGTAAGGAGGATCATTAAATAATGATAAGGAGATAGATTTTCCAAGACAACACAAAAATACTTAAGGTCTACACACCTAACATTCAGTGTCTAAATGCATGAGGCAAAAACTGATAAAACTGCAAGGACAAATAGATGAATCTATTATTATAATTGGAGACTTCAACACCTCTCTATCAGAAATGGACAGATCCAGCAGGCAGAAAATTAGAAAGGACATAGTTGAACTCAACAGTACCATCAACCTCCTGTATATACAGTCATGTGTCACTTAACAACAGGGATATGTTCTGAGAAGTGTGTTGTTAGGCAATTTTGTCATTGTGTAAACATCTCAGAATGTACTTACACAAACCTAGATGGTATAGCCTACTATACATCTAGGCTATACGGTACAGCCTATTGCTTCTAGGTTACAAGCCTGTATAGCAAGTTATTATAGGCAATTATAACACAATGGTAAATATTTGTGTTTCTAAATATATATAAATATGGAAAATGCACAGTCAAAATATGGCATTATAGTCTTATAGGACCACCATTGTATATGTGATCTGTTGTTATACAATGTATGACTGTAATTGATACATGTTGACTCCTTCAGCAACAATAGCAACATATTCATGCTTCTCAAGCTTGTAAGCATTCACCAAGATAGTCCATATTCTGGGCCATAAAACACATCTCAACAAATTTAAATTTATGTATACTTACATATATATATGCACATATATATATATATGAGAAATCATACAACATCTGCTCTCAGACCTCAATGGAATTAAACTTTCAAAGCTAGAAGCAGAGAGAACACTTCCTAACTCACTCTAATGAGGCCAGCATTATGCCAATCCCCCAATCAGACAAAAACATTATAAGAAAACTACAAACCATGGCCAGGTGTGGTAGTTCACACTCCAAGCACTTTGGGAGGCCAAGGCAAGTGGATCACCTGAGGTCAGGAGTTCAAGACCAGCCTATATAACAAGGTGAAACCTCATCTCTACTAAAAATAAAAAATTAGTCAGGCATGGTAGCACATGCCTGTAATTCCAGCTACTCAGGAGGCTGGGGCAAGAGAATCACTTGAACCTGGGAGGCAGAGGTTGCAGTGAGCCAAGATCATGCCACTGCACTCCAGCCTGGGCAACAAGAGCAAAACTTTGTCCCGAAACCAAACTAAAAACCAATATGTCTTATAAGCATAGATGCAAAAATCCCTAACAAAATATTATCAAAGTGAATCCAACAATGTATAAAAACAACAATACACCATAACCAAGTGGAATTTATCCCAGGTATGCAAGGCCTTGATTTGAAAAGCACATGATTATATAGATGCAGAAAAAGCATTTGACAAAACTCAACACTCATTCATAATTAAGAAAGGGAAATTCTCAGCAAAGTAGAAACTTCCTCAACTTGATAAAGAACAGAGAGGAACTTCCTCAACTTGATAAAGGACATCTACAAAAAACCTACAGCTAACATTATACTTAATGGTGAGAAACTAGAAGCCCTCTTGCTAAGTCAGGAACAGGGCAGGACTGTTCCCTCTCACTACTCCTTTTCACTACCATACTTAAGTCCTAGCCAATGCAATAAGACAAGAAAAGGAAAACTAAAATATATATTAAGGAGGAAGGACTAAAACTATCTTTGTTCATAGAAAACATGACTGTCTAAGCAGAGAATCCAAAAGAATCAACAACCTACTCCTGAAACTAATAAGCAATTATAACAAAGTTTCAGGACATAAGGTTAATATACAAAGGTCAATCACTTTCCTATATACCAGCAATGAACAAGTGGAACTTAAAACACGATACCTACCATTTACATTAGCACTCCCCAAAATGAAATACTTAGATATAAATCTAACAAAATATGTGCAAAGTCAATATGAGGAAAACTAGAAAACTCTGAGGAAAGAAATCAAAGAGGAACTAAATAAACGGAGAGATATTCCATGTTCATGAATAGGAAGACTCAAGTCTTCCCAACTTTATTTATAGATTCAATAGAATCCCTATCAGAATCCAAGTGAGTTATTTTGTAGATAACAACACATTCATTCTGAGGAGAAAGACTCATAATAGTCAACACGACATCAAAGAAGAACAAAGTTGGAGGCTGACACTACCAGTCTTCAACATTTGCTGTAATGCCAGAGTAAACAAGATAATGAAGTACTGGTGAAAGAATAGACAACTAGATAAATGAAACAGAATAGAGAGCCCGAAACAGACCCCCATAAAAACAGTCAACGGATCTTTGACAATGCAACAAAGGCAATTCAACAGAGAAATGACAGTCCTTTCAACAAATAGTGAAGGACATCCACAGGCAAAAAAATTAACCTAGACACAAACCTTTACCTCTGACAAAAATTAACTCAAAATGTATTATAGACCTAAATGTAAAATGCAAAACTATAAAATTCCTAGAAGATAATGTAGGAGAAAACTTAGATAATCTTGGGTTTGGCAATGACTTTTGACATATAGCACAAAAGACATGATCTATGAAAGAAATAATTGGTAAGCTGAACTTTATGAAAATTGAAAACATCTGCTATTTAAAAGATGTGTCAAGAGAATGAGAAGACAATCACACACTGGGAGAAATTATTTGCAAAAGATATCTGATTAAAGGGCTGTTATCTAAAATATACAAAGATATACAAAATATACAAAAAATGCAGCAATAAGAAAACAGCCCTATTAAAAAATGGCCCAAAGTCCTTAATAAGCATCACACCAAAGAAGACATACCACTGGCAAACCTCATATGAAAAAATGGTCCCCATCATATGTCATTAGGGAAAAGAAAATTAAAACAGAGAGATATCACAGCTCACTAATTAGAAGCCCAAAATTCAGATCATTGACAACATCAAATGCGGACAACGGTGTGGAGCAACAGAAACTCTCATTCATTCCAAGTGGAAATGTAAAATGGTACAGCCACTTTGAAAGACCGGTTTGCAGTTTCTTACAAAACTAAACATATTCTTACCATACGGTATAGCAATTTCACTCCTTAGTATTTACCCAAAGGAGCTGAAAACTTACGTCCACACAAAAACTTGCACAGAGATGTTTATAGCAGCTTTATTTATAATTGCTAAATCTTGGAAGCCACCACGATGTCCTTCAGGATATGAATGAATAAATAAATTGTGGTATATCCAGGCAATGGAATGTTATGGCAGAGCACGGTGGCTTACATCTATAATCCCAGCACTTTGTGAGGCTGAGGTGGGATGATCTTACCCTAAAAAAGTAGAAATATTACCCCCAAGTGGTGGCACATGTCTGTAGTTCAGCTACTTAGGAGGCTGAGGTGGGAGGATCACTTGAGCCCAGGAGTTTGAGGCTGCAGTAAGCTATAATCACACCACTGCACTCCAGCCTAGGCAACAGAGTGAGACTCTGTCTCTTAAAAAAAAAGAAAGAAAGAAAGCAATGAGCTATCAAACCATGAAGACATGGAGGAATCTTAAATGCTTTATTACTAAGAGAATAAAGCCAAGCTGAAAAGGCTACATATTGTGTGATTCCAACTATATGACATTCTGGAAAAGGCAAAACTATAGAAACAGTAAAAAGGTCAGTTATTGCCAGGAGCTGGGGGGAGGGACGATGAATTGGCAGAAGAGGATTAAACTATTTTATGAATAGTTTAGTGAAATAGGCAGTGAAACTATTTTATATCATACTATAATAGTGGATTCATGTTATTACACATTTGTCACAACCCATAGAATGTACAATACCAAGAATGACCTTAGTGTAAACTACAGGCTTTGGGTGATAATGATGCGTCAATGTAGGCTCATTGATTGTGACAAATGTAGCACTCTGGTGTGGGATGTTAACAATGAGAGAGGCTGTGCACGTTTTGGGGAAAGGGGTTTATGGGAAATCTCTGTACCTTTTACTAACTTTTGCTGTGAACATAGAATTGCTCTTAAAAATAATCTGTTTTTGGCGGGGCGCGGTGGCTCATGCCTGTCATCCCAGCACTTTGGAAGGCCGAGGCAGGCTGATCATTTGACAAGGTCAGGAGTTTGAGACCAGCCTGGCCAACATGGTGAAACCCTGTCTCTACTAAAACTACAAACATTAGCTGGGCGTGGTCACGCTCACCTCTAATCCCAGCTAGTTGGTAGCACACCCCTCTAATCCCAGCCTCTGAGGCACCAGAATCGCTTGAACCCGGAGGCGGAGATTGCAGTGAATGGAGATTGTGCCACTGCACTCCAGCCTGGGTGACAGAGTGAGACTCCATCTCAAAAAAAAAAAAAAACAATTGTTTTTTTTAAAAAAAACCTAGGTGAGAGATGATAATGGCTTAGGCAAGGGTGGTAGCTGTGGAAGTGGGGAGAAGTGGTTGGATTCAGGGTACGTTTTGAAATAAGAGCCAACAGAAATTGCCAGTGGGTTGGATATGCAGTATGAGGACAGCGAAAGATTCAGCCTGCAGCCTAGATCAGACAATTTATGAAAAAGACTTCACATGGGACCAAGCACATCACAGATACCTGGCAAACACCAAAACTTCCTAAAATTTCAGAAGAGATGATGGTTCTCATCAAGGTAATATGCTAATCAGATAATTGATGGGGGCTGGAGATGAGACACACAGGGAGAGGATGGCCACCTCTGGTGGCATTTTTCAAAGTCTTTTCATAGGCCACCCTCTTCACTGCACTGCTTTTAGCTGGAAGTAAATGAGATTTCTGTTACAGTGTGAAGAAAAAAGCAAACGGTTTAGTTTTCTAAGCATTTATTGTCAATTCTCAAAGGCAATAATTCTACTCTATGTGGGCCATTTCTATCATTTTTTAAGCCCCTACTATGCACAAGACACATTGTTTTCTCTAGTGCTAAAACCCAGCAAGTTAGAGATTATGGTGTCCATTTTACAGATGAGAAAAGTAAGGCTTATACAAAGGGATGGCGCGGTGCCATGGCTCATGCCTGTAATCCCAGCACTTTGGGAGGCCAAGCCTGGCTGATAGTTTGAGATCAGGAGTTCGAGACCAGCCTCGCCAATGTGGTGAAACCCCATCTCTACTAAAAATTAAAAAATTAGCCAGGCATGGTGGCACGCACTTTTAATCCCAGCTACTCGGGAGGCTGAGGCACAAGAATCACTTGAACCCGGGTGGCGGAGGCTGCAGTGAGCCGAGATTGCACCTCTATGCTCCTACCTGAGCAACAGAGCAAGACTCTGACTCAAAAAACAAAATAAAACAAAGTGATCACTAGCTAAGGAGTCACAAACCCAGGATGAAAACCAAACATAATGAATGTCCATAACCACACTGCCTCACCTTATTGTTAACAATAGCCAGCCTTCACTGAATACTTACCTCGTATTAGGCCCTGGTATCTTATAGCTGTTAATACAAACTATTATTATTCCCATTTTACAGATGGGGAAATTAAGGCCTGGAGAAGTTAAGAAACACACTGTAGATTCCTTTGCTGGTAAGTTGGGACCCATGCACTGTGGTTCCAGGTTCCAGGTTCCAGGGTCCATGATCTTATGTTTTTTCAAAAAGTACTTCTTGGCCCGGCCCAGTGGCTGACACCTGTAATCCCAGCACTTTGGGAGGCTAAGGTGGGTGGATTATGAGATCAGGAGTTCGAGACCAGCCTAGCCAACATGGTGAAACCCCATCTCTACTAAAAATACAAAAATTAGCCAGGTGTGAGTGCGCATCTGTAATCCCAGCTACTCAGGAAGCTGAGGCAGGAGAATCACTTGAACCTGGGAAGCAAAGGTTGCAGTGAGCCCAGATGGCGCCATTGCACTCCAGCCTGGGAGCCTGGGAGATAGAGCGAGACTCCGTCTCAAACAAACAAAAAAAAGTAGGCGAGGTGGTGGTTCATACCTGTAATGACTCCACTTTGGGAGGAGGCCTAGGTGATGAATCATCTGAGGTCAGGAGTTTGAGACCAGCCTGACCAACATAGTAAAACCCCGTCTCTACAAAATGCAAAAAAGTAGCCAGGCATGGTGGCTGACACCTGTAATCCCAGCTACATGGGAGGCTGAGGCAGGAGAATTGCTTGAACCCAGGAGGTGGAGGCTGCAGTGAGTCAAGACTGCCATTGCACTCCAGCCTGAGCAACAAGAGCGAATCTCCATCTCAAAAAAAAAAAGTATCTTTTTTAACGTAATAGTAATATATAGTTGTGGTAATAAGATCAGAAAATACAATAAAGAAAAAAGAAAATAATTATCTATAATCCTGTCACTCTGAGATAACCATGATTATTATTTTGGTGGGTAACCTTTTCATCTTTTTCCTACACACAAACATACATGTACATTTTGTATAAAAATGAGATTGTATTATATTTGCCTTTAACCTACCCTTCCCTCTCTCTCATGTAATAATATGTTGTCCACATCTTTCTGCTTTAAATATTTTCTACAGTGGTGATTTTTCACTCTCTTGGGTCATGTACCTATTTGAGAACCCATAAGAATCCTCTCTCTGAGAAGTGTACACACACGCGTGCGTGCGCGCATACACACACACAATTCTGCATATAATTTCAGAGATTCCCTGAACCATGAACTCTGAGAACCTCATTCCTGCGACATCCTTTGTAATGCCTGAATAATATTCCATCATGGACAGATGTCCTGTCAATTATTGAACCAATCTAAATCAGATTTGCCAAGTCTCCTGTGGCTGGATGTTAAGATTATGTCCAATTTTCTACTACTGTAAACAATTTTGCAATGACTATTCCTATGGATGAATCTATTCCTATGGATAAATCTATTCTTATGGATAAATCTTTGGGTATAGCCTATTTATTTCCCTGGGATTCATTCCAAGAGTATGAACATTTTAAAGACTTGATAGCATTTCCAAATTGCCCTCCAGAAAGGGTGTTTCCAATTACACTCCCTCTGGCAACACCTAAGAGAGCCTTTTTCTCCACTTCATTTCTCACATTGGATCTTATAAAATACTCCATTTGGGGCTGAGGGCGGTGGCTCATGCCTGTAATCCCAGCACTTTGGAAGGCTGAGGCAGGCAGATCACCTGAGGTCAAGAGTTCGAGACCAGCCTGGCCAACATGGTGAAAACTTGTCTCTACTAAAAATACAAAAAATTAGCCGGGTGAGGTGGCACGTACCTGTATCCCAGCTACTCAGGAGGCTGAGGCAGGAGAATCACTTGAACCCGGGAGGTGGAGGTTTCAGTGAGCCCAGATGGTGCCATCGCACTCCAGTGTAGGCGACAGAGCAAGACTCTGTCTCAAAAAATAAATTAATTAAATATTTGATTTTGTAGCTTTTTAATCCTGGCTCAGAACTTTTCTTTCTCTTTTTGCTGTCTTAAAGGCAGTGATTTCTGGCTCAAGGAACTAGAAACAGCAGTCTTTGGGGAAGACTCCAGATTGGGAATTGCTGTCTTTCCCTACTTCAATGACACCCCAAAGACTGGTTTCCTAGACTTAGCATAAGATTTTTCTTTACAGATCTCTTTGTCCTTGTAGGAGAAGCATCACTGGGTGCGAAGAAGCAAACAGGCTGATCTTTTCTTTTTAATCTTCGTTAATTTTAAAATTTATATTATGAAATGTTTGTCCCCATAAGAACCGGAAGGATTCTCTTTACTAGATCTTAAAATTCATAGACAAGTAATCCTGTAATGTGACTGTTTCTTCTCTCCTACTTTAGACAGCCAAATCTGGCTCTTGATATATAAAATTAACAGAAGAAAAACTTAAGTGTGGCTTGAGAGTCTACCAGAATGGTTATAAGGAGAAATCTCCTGCATACAGTAGGCACTCAATAAATGCTAAATTGCACTGGAAGCCTTGGACACGCACCCTGGAGGAACAGAGGATGTCGCGTACGTGTTTAACTACTGAAGCTTTCATTAACTGTGGCAGTGTTAAATACAGGCGGCACTAATGAGGCTGAGGGGTGACCTGGATACACCAAAACAGAGGGAAATCCCAGATCAACTCTATTGAGTCTTGAAATACAGTCCATGATTTTTTTTTTTTTTTTTTTCTGTTACAAATGTACCTTTCCAATTCTACTGGGCTTGGGTGGATATCGCAATGAGCTTATCCTCCATGAGTCCACAGAGAAAACCCGCTGCATGAGGTGGTCGACCAGCCAGATTTAAAAGTCACCAAGGAAATTTGAATTTGAACGTACTGGCTGGTATTAAGAAATCATTATTAGTCACATTAAGTGTGATATGGTGTTATTTTCACTACGTAGGGAATATGCTCCTTTTTTCTTTTAAAAATACATACTGGAATTAACAAATAAAAGTTACCATGGACCATCTTCAAAAGGGACACTAAAGATTTGACTATATTGTAGCAATAAGTACTATTTACTGACATTTTTTTTTTTGGTGCAAACCAGTTTAGATACTTAATTTGAATCCTAAACAAACCTCTATGGGGCAGGTGTCACTATCCCCATTTTACAGGTAAGTGAGCTGAGCCTCAGAGGCCGTAGTGACTATCCGATGTTTCTGTTCCAATTCTGCCTCAGGGAACCCCTCTCCCTGCCACTGGACACTATCACGATGGGACAGTCATGATATTGTCTCATCAACAATAGTCAACGTACCCTGCCCTTCTACCCAGAGTGTGGTGTAGGACCCGGGCCTCTCATGTGATCCACAATCTACATGACTAATATTCCGAGCAGAGATCGTGGAAACTCTGACAACCTCATCCGTTGGCCCTTTGTGAGGCCCACAGGTCCAGAGCTTGAGGTGTCTGCTCGAGGCAGCCACACTGGTTTCTGTTACATGTAACCGAAGCACACTGACCCAGAGAGAAATGTTACCTGACTGCCGCCAGACAGCCCAGCTAGTAAGTGGCAGAGTGAGATTTGAACACAGGGCTGTCTGATGTCAAAGCCCCATGCTGCTTCTCAAGGAATATGCCTAAGGGGTCAAGTTCACGTGACTTCCAAGTTTTGACTTTCACTTTTCATGCCTTCTGCATCTTCCTTATAGAATTCTTACACACTTACTTCCATGTCTCTCTACACACAGGTATGTAATAATGTATCACTGTGCCAGGCACGGTGGCTCATGCCTGTAATCCCAGCATTCTGGGAGGCTGGGGCGGGTGGATCACAAGGTCAGGAGTTCAAGACCAGCCTGGCCAAGATGGCAAAAACCCATCTCTACTAAAAATATAAAAAATTTATCCAGGCATGATGGTGGGCATCTGTAATCCCAGCTACTCGGGAGGCCGAGGCAGAGAACTGCTTGAATCCAGGAGCCAGAGGTTGCAGTGAACCAAGATGGCACTACTGTATTCCAGCCTGGGCAACAGCGAGACTCCATATCAAAAAAAAAAAGGAAAAGAAAAACTGCATCACTGCCCTACTAGAACTTTGGATACTCAGTGTTTAATTCAGTGATTGCTTTAATCCATATTCCCCCAGAATAACAAACTATGAATGATACAATTTACTGCTACTTTCACCATCTCTTTGTAAACAGAACATTGACAGAGAGGCATGAACAGGTCATCTGGTCCAACTTCCTGCCTCAAATAAATGCTGCCCTAAAATCAATAGAATTCAGTCACGTGACTGGAGTCACTTTTGCTATCATCATGATTACAAGTCTACTAACTAATGTCAGCCTTACAGAGCACCATGTGCTATTCTAATACAGAATGTGCTAAGTCCTAAAATAAGACTGCAAGAGAGATCCTCAGCAGCCTTTGAGGGTAGTGGGAAGACCACAGTCTCTGCAGCCAAAAAGACACATCTCATCCCAGCTGTGTGACTTTGGACAATTACTTACCTTCTCTGAGCCTCGGTCTCCTCATCTGTAAAATGGGGATAATAAGAGTGCCCACCTCACAGTGTTCTTGAGATGATTGTATCAGATGACAGGTAAACTCCTTGAGACACTGTAGGAGCCAACAGTCCCAGTACTTCCCTTCCTAAACAATTTAGGACAGTTGATCGCTTAGGCCTATTTTTAAAGATCTCCAAGGAAGGAGAAACCATAGCATCCCTTGGTAGCTACTGCGTGTGTTTAACAACCCACTTAGATGATGTGTGAATATAGCACAGAGGCCCACATCCAAGGAGCCTGACGCAGGCTGGGAGGCATGCCAAGCAGCTTGCTGGACTGCTCCCCATGCTATACCTTCCCCCGCCATTGCCTCCTAAATATATATATCAGCTTAGCCATTCTTCCCGGGCCAATCTCTTCTTGGAAACCCTCTCTGATCATTCCCCTGGTTTAGTATGTTTTTGATTCTCAACCGCTGTAACACCTGTTGGCTGTAACATGCTTCAGGCATTTACCAAAAGCAGGTCGGTACTGGAACTATTTATTGAATGCCTTCATTAATTCAATAACTATCTATTGAACGTCTTGTACACTGCCAGGCAGCGTCCTAAGTACTGGCCATATATGGCAGTGAACAAAACAGACGCGATCCCGCCCTCATGAAGTTCTAGTGGGAGAGAGGAAACAGAAAATAAATATATACTAGGTCAGTTGATCAAAAGTGCGAGGGAGGAAACTGGAGCAGGTTTGGAGGGTAGGGAGTGGCTGTTCTATATGGGGATGGTTTGTGTGTGCTCGTCTCCTCGGGGAAACTGGAAGCTCCCAGAGAGTAAGAAGAGGCAGTGGAGAGCAGTGGGTAACGATGAACGCTCTGGAGCCCGGATGACCTGGTTTAAGTCTCTGCCCCTCCACACCCTAGCTGTGTGACAAGTTCCTAACTTCCTGAGTCTCAGTCTCCTCTTCTGGAAAGTGGAGAAAGAACAGCATTGATCTTATGGTCATACTGCAAAGATTTAATGAAATCATGAATGGACAGTCTTCAGCACCAAAGGTGGATTCACTTTGAAGCTAATGAAGCTTCAGGGACACCCCCACCCACTCGCACACACACACTTGAGTGAGCCCCTCCCAAGGCCCTTGGAGGGGCCCCAGCAATGAATTGACCTATCTTGCAAAATATGTCAACAACAATCAGTTAAGACTACTATCTCATCCTGCGCCGACTTTCCTTTGCATGCCAGGATGGCACAGAGAGGACACAAGCCTTTCTTTTCATAATGTTGTAATCTTCTTAAAGAGGCTCCTCCTCCTCAGAAGTTTCAGGCCTCACAAAACTCGAATCCACTCCTTCCTGGAATGGGGTGGCAGCTACTGTGGTCCTAACTGGATGTCTTTGTCTCTCTCACAGTCTCCAGCCGAGTGACCAGCACAGATCAGGTGTTCGGGAATTACATGATGAATGAAGGAATGACGGAGGGCTAGAGCATCAAAGAGCAACAGACCTTAAAATGCCAACTGCCTCCCATTCCTCCCTCCCCCACCCCCCAAAATTGTTGGAGGACTATAAGGACAACTGAGAGATTTCTAGAAGGTACCTCATTAGGAGGAAAAGAGCAGAATGAGCACTTGCCATAAAGACGAGTTTTCCATCCTCTTGGGGGTGTAGGGGTTGCGGGGCACCATCTGAGGATCTCCCCAGAGTGCTGAGGAATGGGGGCAGGTGCCAGGGTAGCACGACTGCTGCCTGAAGACCTGGAGGAGGGGGCTTTGTGGAGCAGGACCACACACTTCCAGTGGGATTCCCACCTCCAAAGCCTCGTACTCGGGCCTCAGGACACTCTGGGGCCTTCCGGGGTCATCATAAAGAGCCAGCCCCAGGGTCAGACCGTTCTTATAATTAAGCTGAAAAGCTCTTGGAATCTCTACCCAACATGGGAATGAGCTGTTCTCCCCTGCAAGGGTTGAAAACAGCTCATGACCATCTTCCAAAGGCAAACCCTCCCTACTTGAAAGCAGTTATAAAATCATGCCTCAGCCTTTTGTTTCTCAGCCAAATGATGCCAATTACTAATACCAAAGGGAGAGAACGTGACTCACTGATGTTCCCAGTCCTGACTGCCATCAATTCCCTGGTCCCTAGAGTTCACTCCGCTGTCTCCTTTCTGACCGTTCTCCAAGTTGTCGCTAGAAAGTCACCCTCTCTTCTTGTTTTTCTCCAGGAGAGTTCTAGAAGGATTTCTCAAGGCCTGTAGGTCCATTGGCAAGATCACACCAAGTCCCTTTGCCCACATCCCGATCGGACTCAGAGGAGGACTTGATGGTAACGCCCTCGTGGGTGTGCGTGCGTGTTTGTGTGTGTGTGCGCATGTGTGCATGCACAAGCACGTTTCCTCCTATCATCCATTAAACAGGGAATCTTCGCCTGCCCTTGTCTGTCCCTGGTCTCTTGCCTTGCCCAGGTTGTATTTCCTGGTCATATACTCGGCGCGTTTCCCTGCCCTGTCCTCATCATTCAGAGGACATAATAGCATGAGGCAGCCCAGCTTGGGTTGCCTGTCTAAGGAACATTCTGCTCAGAGAGAACTGGCCCTGAGCCCTTGGTTCCTGGAAGACCAAGGCCTCAGCTTTCGTTCTGCCTTCCTGCCCACCTTCCAAAATGAGAACTAGGCTGGGCTCGGTGGCTCACACCTGTAATCCCAGCACTTTGGGAGGCCGAGGCAGGTGGATCATCTGAGGTCAGGAGTGCGAGACCAGCCTGGCCAACGTGGTGAAAACTCATCTCTACTAAAAATATAAAATTAGCCAAGTGTGGTACTATGCACCTGTAAACCCAGCTACTCGGGAGGCTGAGGCATGAGAATCGCTTGAACCTGGGAGGTGGTGGTTGCAGTGAGCCGAGATTGCACCAGTGCACTCCAGACTGGGTAACAGAATGAGACTCTGTTTCAAAAAAAAAGAAAAAAGAAAAAAAAAAAACCCAGGACTCACAAGAGCATTGCTCTTTCATTGGGGGAGGAAGGGAGAGTAACTTTGATTGACTTTATTTTACTATGTAATTTTTCTTTGAGACAGGGTCGTCCTCTGTCACCCAGGCTGGGGTGCAGTGGTGGTATCTTGGTTCACGGCAGCCTTGATCTCCCGGGCTCAAGCAATCCTCCCACCTCAGCCTCCCAAGTAGCTGGGACTACAAGCACATGCCATTTCGCCCAGCTAATTTTGGTATTTTTTTTGTAGAAATGGGGTTTTGCCATGTTGCCCAGGCTGGTCTCGAACTCCTGGGCTCAAGTGATCCTCCCACCTCAGCCTCACAAAGCACTGGGATTAGTGGTATGAGTCATATGCCTGGCAGGGATCTTTTCCAATGTAAATCTAATTATGCAGAGCCTTGTGTCCAAGGCCTCCCACTGCCCTTAGGACAGAGGCAAGAGCTTTGCCCTGTCCCTCCGAGCCCTGCATGGCTTGGTTCCTCCCCGCCAGCCAAGCAGCAGCTCCCTCCCATTCCCTCTCCTTTCTCTCACTGGTCAAATCCAAAACACTCCTTCCAGCCTCAGAACCTCTGCACACTCCTTTGGTCTGAACACTTGTCTCTCTCTGCCTCATTTGGCAGACCCCCTCTTTTTTTGGGGGAGAGGAAGGAAGGGAGTCAGAGTGATCACACTTCCCCAGGGAAGCTTTCTCTGTGTTTCTTTCCCTTTATACGTCCTCATAGAATCATGACCCGGGCCCTTAGTCTCTTCCTCACCACGCCCCAATGTCATCATCACTCTGTAATTGCTCCGTAATACCCTTATAATACCCTTGCCCTGCTGTATTCATCGAATCATGAAAAACCATCCATCTGTTCATTAATTCAGACTTACTCAGTGCCTAGAACATGTTAGACAGAATTCTGGGGCCAGAGAATACTACGGTGCACACACACACACACACACAAAAAGCCCTGCCCCCAGGGAACTTCCATTTGAACAGAAGAAGAGGCGATGAGCAAATAGACACATACACATCTGAAGGCTGTTAGGCAGTGGTAAGTGTTGTAGAGACAAAGCTGGATAAGGACAAGTGTGTTGGCGGGGGAGGGGCAGCAGAAAAGGTTTTTCTGAGCAGGTGACATTGAAACAGAAACCCCAGTGAAATGAAGGAGCAAATCATGCAGAGATGCGTGCAAAGACTATTTCAGACAGAAGGAACAGCAAGGGCAGAGAAATGAACTTGGTAAGTGCAAAGGCCCTGGGGCAGGAATGAATTTGGCAAGTCCAAAGAATGAACTGGTATGACTGGCACTGAGGGAGCAAATTGGGAAATCACCAAATGGGGCTGGAGGACATGCAGACAACTCCTTCGAGAAATTTTGCTACCGTAAGGAGCACAGAGTTAGTGCAAGAGCTAGGGGAGCACTGAGCTCTGTGGAAGGCGTTTCTGTTTTTTTGTGTTTTGTTCGAAGATGGGAAGTATTACTGTATGCTGAAAGGTAAAGCACCCACAGAGGGGTCATTGCATCCAAGTCCTTGAGTAGGTGAGAGTAAACAGGATTCAGGACCCCAGGGGAGGAGGGGACATTATACAGGCATAGGGATGGTTTGCAATTTGCAAACAAGGGAGGGCAGGGCCTGCATACATAGCGGCTGGAAGTGGTAAGTTTAGCAGCGGGTAACGGGCATTCTGAGGGTCTCTATTTTCTCAGTGAATAGGAAGATGAGATCATCAGCAGAGAACCGGGCAGGAGAAGGGTGTCAGAGTTGGAGAAAGAGAAGGTACAAAATGGCTTGGAGAGAGGCAGAGTGCCTGGGAAACGGAAGCAGGATTGTTGGACAATGCGAAAACACCCGCCTATTTGCAGACTTCAGTGTAAAATGAGGCCTGTCTGAGCAGCTGTGGGTATTTTCTCAAGCCATGTTCCAGTGCCCAGATGAAGGTACGAAAAGCTAAGTGCTCCCGCGGGTTGAAGCAGGGTTGGAGTGTGGCAGATGAATGCAGCAGGGCAAGGAGATTCAAAGGGTATCGCAGAGCAAGTCCAGAGCGCTGGGGACACTGGGGCATAATGTGGAAACAAAGGGCCTGGGTCATGGGTGGTGAAGGACAGTGAAAAAGCGGCAGAGGGTCGGTGGGCTGAAGACCCCAGCAGGGGCAGGAAATTACTGAAATGGAAGTTCTTTTTTTTTTTTTTGAGATGGAGTCTCACTCTGTCACCCAGGCTGGAGTGCAGTGGCACGATCTTGGCTCACTGCAACCCCCGCCTCCCGGGTTCAGGCAATTCTCCTGATGGTCAGGCTGGTCTTGAACTTCTGACCTCGTGATCCACCCACCTCAGCTTCCCAAAGTGCTGGGATTACAGGCGTGAGCCACTGCGCCTGCCGGCAGTTCTAAGACAACTGAATGAGGAAGATCTGTGGCTACAGTCTAACATGATAACTGAAATGGAAACTTCAGAGGTGCCATGGTTATGATGAGGTCTGTATGGGACTCTATAGCTAACATGGAGTGCAGCAGGGGTCATGGCATGGAGGCATCAAAAACGAAGGTAAGGTGGCCAGGCGCAGTGGCTCACACCTGTAATCCCAACACTTCAGGAGGCCAAGGTGGGTGGATCATGAAGTCAGGAGTTTGAGACCAGCCTGGCTAACATGGTGAAACCCCATCTCTACTAAAAACACAAAAATTAGCTGGGCATGGTGGCGCATGCCTGTAATCCCAGCTACTCAGGAAGCTGAGGCAGGAGAATCCCTTGAACCCTGGAGGGGGAGGTTGCAGTGAGCTGAGATTGCACCATTGCACTCCAGCCTGGGTGACATAGCGAGACTCTGTCCCAAAAAGAAAAAAAAAAGACTATAGGCAAGGTGATGCATGGCCATCTATGTGGATCTTAAAGTCACCGTGGACAATGGCAGCGGGAGAGAAAGTCAGTGAGCCAGGTGGCCAAATTATTGATAAACACACGAGCCGGCTGGTAAGACCACACAATAGACCATTTGATGACAGGTGCTCCCACTTTTCATGTTTATATGATTATTTGTTTAATGTTGATTTCACCCACTACACACATCGCCCACTCTACACATCAGTAAGGAAGGGGCATGGCTGTGCTCACCATGTCATCTCCAGCATCTAGTTCAATGCTTAGCACACAGTAGATACTTACTAAAAACTTCTTGAATAAAAGCATAAATACTCTCCTCTGGACTTGGAGAAGGAGAGAGGAGGGGAAGCGGGGATCCAATAACTGGCCCTTTTCTCTTGCCATTGAAGTCCTCAGCAGAGCCCCAATTTTCAGATACTTCAGTCAATGGTCATTCAACTACTGTTCACAAAATACGTCTTAAGTGCCAGGTACTGTGCTATGTACTTCAAAGAGAAGTCAGACGTGGTTGCTCTTGGAGATCTCAGAGTGTATCCAGGCAGACTAATGAATGCGCAATTTCAATACAGTACGAATAGAGCCATGATAGAGGTATGAGCAAAATGCTCCCAGACCGCAGAATCTGACTGCCTGGGGGACAGCGGAAAACTGTGGACAAGGGAATATCTGGAGAATGAGGAGAGCCAGCTACCAAGACAGGTGGATGTCAGGCAAAGAACCAGTCTGTACAAAAACATCAAGGATGGGAAAAGCTTGGCAAATTAAGAGGTCTGATGAGGCCAGAAATTAAGCCAAAAATGTCATTTGGCCTTTATATTTATGGTCAACTGGTTTCTAACAAGGACGTCTAGATAATTCAATGGAAAAAGCATGGTCTTTTTAAAAACAGTGCTTGGATAACTGGATATCCACATGGAAAAGAATGAAGTTGTGCCCCTCCTTCACACTGTCTACAAAAATTAATTCAAAATGGCTCAAAGACATAAATGTAAGAGCTAAAACTACAAAACTCTTAGAAAAAAAATACGTGTAAATCTTCATGACCTTGAATTAGGAAAAGGTTTATTACATATGACACCAAAAGCACAAACTAAAATGAAAAAATAGGTAAACTGAACTTCATCAAATGTAAACATTTGTGCTTCAAAGGAGACCATCAAAAAAAATGAGAAGAAAACCCACAGAATAGGAGAAAATATTTGCAAATCATATAGCTGATAAAAGGCCAGTGTCAGGCCGGGCGTGGTGGCTCACGCCTGTAATCCAAGCACTTTGGAGACCAAGGCAGGCGGATCACCTGAGGTCGGGAGTTCAAGACCAGCCTGACCAACGTGGTGAAACCCCATCTTTAAAAAATAATAATAAATAAATAAAAATTTTAAAAAAAAAACAAAGACTAGTGTCCAGAATTTTTTTTTTTTTTTTTTTGAGATGGAGTCTCGCTCTGTCGCCCAGGCTCTGGAGTGCAGTGGCAGGATCTTGGCTCACTGCAGCCTCTGCCTCCCGGTTTCAAGCTATTGAACTTGAACCTACTTGCCTCCCGCCCAAGTAGCTGGGTTTACAGGTACATGCCACCACACTCAGCTAATTGTTTGTATTTTTAGTAGAGAGGGGGTTTCACCATGTTGGCCAGGATGGTCTTGATCTCCTGATCTAATGATCCACCAGCTGGGATTATAGGTGTGAGCCACTGCACCTGGTCAGGAATAGCGTCCAGAATTTATAAAGAACATTTACAACTCAACAATAAAAAGACAGATAAACTATTTTTTAAATAGGCAAAGGATTTAAATAATTATTTCTCCAAAGAAGATATTCTAATGGCCAGTAAACACAGGAAAACATGCCCAAGATCATTAGGCAGCAGGGAATGAAAATCACAACTACAATGAGATGCCACTTCACACACACTAGGATGGCTAGAATAAAAAAAGATAGCTGGGCGCGGTGGCTCACACCTGTAATCCCAGCACTTTGGGAGACCGAGGCGGGCGGATCACAAGGTCAAGAGATCGAGACCATCCTGGCCAACACAGTGAAACCCCATCTCTACTGAAAATATTAAAATTAGCTGCGCACGGTGGCGTGCACCTGTAGTCCCAGCTACTTGGGAGGCTGAGGCAGGAGAATTGCTTAAACCCGGGAGGCAGAAGTTGCAGTGAGCCGAGATTGCGCCACTGCACTCCAGCCTGGTGCCTGGCGATGGAGCGAGACTCTGTCTCAAAAAAAAAAAAAAAGATAGACATTAACAAGTGTTGGTGAGAATGTGGGGAAATTGGAATCCTCATGCATTGGTGGTGGGAATGTAAAATGGTGCAGCTGCTTTGAAAGAGTCTCTCAAAAAGCTAAACATAGTTACCATATGACACAGCAATTCTACGCCTAAGTACATAGGCAAGAGAATTGAAAATTCATGTACACACAAAAACTTACAGGCAAATGTTCATAGCAGTATGAATCACAATAGCCAAAGAGTGGAAACAACCCAAATGTTCATCAACTGATGAATAAATGAACAAAATGTGGTATGTTCATGCAACAGAATATTATTCTGCAATAAAAGGAAGGAATGAACACTGATATGTGCTACCACATGGGTGAACCCAGAAAACATTGTGCTAAAAGAAAGAAGCCACCTGTAATCTCAGCACTCTGGGAGGCCAAGGAGGGCAGATCAAAAGATCAGGAGTTCAAGACCTGGCCAATATGGTGAAACTCTGTCTGTACTAAAAAAGTACAAAAATTGGCTGGGTGTGGTGGCAGGCGTCTGTAGTCCCAGCTACTCGGGAGGCTAAGGCAGGAGATTCGCTTGAACCCGGGGGGTGGAGGTTGCAGTGAGTCAAGATTGTGCCACTGCACTCCAGCCTGGGTGACAAAGTGAGACTCCATCTCAAAACAAACAAAAAAAGAAAAAAAGAGAGAAGCCAGACACAAAAGGTCACATATTGTACAATTCCATTGTGTAAAATGTCAGAAAATGGCTAGGCAAGGTGACTCCCATCTGTAATCCCAGTACTTTGGGAAGCTGAGGTGGGAGGATTGCTTGAGCCCAGAAGTTCAAGACCACCTGGGCAACATAGCAAGACCTCATCTCTACAAAAAGTAAATTTAAAAAAATGGCCAGGCAAGGTGGCACATACCTGTAGTCCCAGCTACAGGCAAAGTTGTTTGTATTCTATGCCAATAGATTCATCAAACCAAATGCCTGGGAGGTGGCTCACACCTGTAATCCCGGCACTTTGGGAGACCGAGGAGGGTGGATCACTTGAGGTCAGGAGTTCAAGACCAGCCTGGCCAACATGGTGAAACCCTGTCTCTACCAAAAATACAAAAATTAGCTGGGCTTGGTGGCGCATAGCCTGTAATCTCAGCTACTTGGGAGACTGAGACAAGAGAATCGCTTGAACCTGGGAGGCAGAGGTTGCAGTGAGCCAAGATTGCACCACTGCACTCCAGCCTGGGCAACAGAGCAAGACTCCATCTCAAAAACAAACAAACAAATAAAAAAAAATGCAAAACAACTAAAAAACAAAAAACAATTAAAAAGAAGAAGGAGGACAGAGGTTTCCAGGAGGAAGATCAGTGAGAAAAAATGGAATGGGTGAGAAAAAATGGAATGGGTAAATTACCTGAATTTCTTGGTGTGTGGAAATATTAAAAGGCTCTTAGAAGATCTAAGAAAGGTTATTGTTAGGTATCTAGAATAGTAAGCAAATTTAAAAAAAAGAAAGACATAGCTAATTACTAACTTTAGGGTAAACAAAAAGTTCTACAAGAAGAGAAACATACCTTGGTTTCAATGGACTCAAATAAAAATCACATAATCATAATAAGACAAACATTTAACGTTAACTTAAGCAAACATTTAATGTTAACTTACACAGAGTAGAAGAGGGGAACAGGAAGTGCTTTTATTATTTAATTAAAATAATTTATTTATTTCTGAGATGTAGTCTCCCACTGTCGCCCAGGCTGGAGTGCAATGGCTAGATCTCGGCTCTCTGCAACCTCCGCCTCCCGGGTTCAAATGATTCTTCTGCCTCAGCCTCCCGAGTAGCTGGGATTACATTCCCAAACTGACTGGTGAGCCAACTGAGTTACCAACTTCTTACTTGCTACATAAGATACGGAGAGGAAACATGGGGTGATCCTCCGCTACCATCTACCATCATTTCACAAAAGAAAGGGCCACTTCCCATCAATAAAACAGGAAACATATGCACCGTGAAATACTATGCAGCCATAAAAAGGATGAATCCATGTCCTTTGCAGCAACATAGAGGCAGTTGGAGGCCATTATCCTAAGTGAATTAATGCAGGAACAGAAAACTAAATGTGGGAGCCAAACATGGAGGACACACGGTCACAGAGAGGGGAACAATAGGCAGTGGGGACTACCGGGGCAGGAGGGAGAGAGGTGGGTGAGGTAGAAAAACTGCCTCTTGGGTACTGTGTGCACTACCTAGGTGACAAAATCATCTGTGCACCAAACCCCAGCAACATGCAGTTTACCCCTGTAACAAACCTGCACATGTATGCTCTGAACCTGAAATAAAAGTTGGAAGAAAAAAAAAAAAACAGATGCCAGAGAGAGAGGGAGAGAAAAAAAGCCAGGAAAGACGTAATCTCAGAATAAAGGATGGTCTTTTAAGTTGCATACGCTTAACTTCGTTCATGCAACACACATTACCTTGGCCTTATTTTTCTCACTTTACTGCAGCCACGTGACGCTGTGGGTGTAGACAAACACCAAACCACAGCTAGCTTCAGGCAACATTTTCTCCACCGACCCCTTCATCTTATAAGTAAAGAGATCAGAGGTCCAGCCTCCATTAGGTATCTGTGATTACAGCAGAACCAGGCCTAAGAAACAGGTTTCCAGCCCTAGGGCCAAGGCTAAGCTTCTAGCCTCTTCCCCAGCTTTCAGCTTCACCACTTGTGCAACTCGGGTGAACGGAGAGGAGGAGATTCACTGACCAGCTCTTGCTGCCATGAGAGGCCAGAGAAAAAGGGAAAGAGAATGGCTTATCATCGAGGCCAGTGTCTTCTCTTGCACCCTTCCAACACCCCGCAACTGCCGGCAAGTCACTCTACACCCTCCGATTTAGCCTCCTCCCTCTGCTCCTTTCAGCCTTTCCCTGGTTTCCTCTCCCAGGGACTATCTCTGGAATCTTTCTCAGTCTTCACACTCCTTGACTTCTGCAGCAGTGGAAGATTTTGACGTTGTTAATTGTTCTCCCTCCTTGAATTTGCTTATCCCCCTGGCATCTGGGTACCAGTGTCTGTGGGTTCCCCTGCTGCTTACTGAACAATTCTTTCTTCTTCACTCATTCCTCTCTCTGCCTTCCAAATGCTGCTTTCCCTGAGTTAATTCCTCATCCCCAAGTGATCTCTCATTCATCTTAAAAAAAATTTTTGGTTTGAGATGGAGTCTTGCTCTGTCACTCAGGCTGGAGTGCAGTGGCGCGATCTCGGCTCACTGCAACCTCTGCCTCCTGGGCTCAAGTGATTCTGCTGCTTCAGCCTCCTCAGTAGCTGGCGTGTACCACCATTACAGGGGTGTACCACCACGCCCAGCTAATTTTTATGTTTTAGTGGAGACAGAGTTTCACCATGTTGGCCAGGCTGGTCTCGAACTCCTGACCTCAAGTGATCCGCCCACCTCAGCCTCCCAAAGTGCTGGGATTACAGGTGTGAGCCACTGCGCCCAGACATTCCCAAACTTTTATCCCCAGTGCCATCTTCTCTGCCAAGCTTCAGACTCATGTTATTAATGGATGTTTTGACATCTTCACCTGGAACTCTAGAAGGCACCCGCATAACACGTTGCAAATAGGAAGCTTTATTTTCCTTCCAGACCTGTTCTCCTTCAGGTCTCCCTGTCTTGGTGAATGCAATCACCCCCTCGTCTACCTCCAAAGCCAGAAACTTCAGAGTCAACCTTGACACCCCTCACTTCCTCCCTGGCAGCTTTGAATCACTCACAAATCCAACCCAATCTTTCTTAGAAATGTCTTTTAAATCTTAAATGTCTTAAGCCACCTTCCCTGGCACTGCCTGTCTATATCATCTCTTTCCTGGACTAGTATAACATTCTCCTGATTGGTCTCCATACCATTACTCTCACCTCTCTGCAGCCCAGCCTCTCTATCAACTAAAAAACAAACCATCAGCCCCTCCCTTGCTTATGAAACCTCCATCAGAATGAAAATAACACAGGGAGAATTTTTAAAAGTGTAATATTCGATGCTGATGCGTATGCTGTGAAACAGGCAATCTCACTGATTACTAATAGAAATGTAAGAAACAAAATTACTGGATCAAAGACTAAATATATTTAAATTATTGTTTAATATATATTTAAATGCAAGAAACAAAATATTTAAGTTAAACAATATATTTAGTCTTTGATCCAGTAATTTTGTTTCTAAAAAGCAAAGGAGGCCGGGTATGGTGGCTCACACCTGTAATCCCAGCACTTTGGAGGCCGAGGCAGGCAGATCACCTTAGATCAGGAGTTCAAGACCAGCCTGGCCAACATGGTGAAACCCTGTCTCTACTAAAAATACAAAAAAAATTAGCTGGGTGTGGTGGTGGGTGCCTGTAATTCCAGGTACTTGAGAGGCTGAGGCAGGAGAATTGCTTGAACCTGGGAGGCAGAGATTGCAATAAGCAGAGACTACACCATTGTGCTTTTATTCTTGGGCAACAAGAATAAAACCCTGTCACCAAAAAAAAAAAAAAAAAAAAAAAAGCGAAGTAGGCCAGGCATGGTGGCTGGTGGCTCACATCTATAATCCCAGCATTTTGGGAGACTGAGTTGGTTGGATTGCCTCAGACCAGATGTTTGAGACTACACTGGGCAACAGAGGGAGAACCTATCTCAAAAAAAACAAAAAAGAAAAAGAAACAGGAAATAATCCCATCTGTGAAAAAGTTTCTTGCTTTCATAAAAGCTTATTTATTATACCATTATTTATATAGGGAAAAGTTGGAAATAACCTTACTATACTAAAATAGAAGTAATCTATGACAGTGGTTCCCAGCCTTTTTGGAACCAAATACGGGTTTTGTGGAAGATAATTTTTTCATGGATAGTGGGGTAGGAGTGGGGGTTGGTTTTGGGATGATTCAAGTGCCTTACATTTAGTGTGCACTTTTTTTTCAACTCACTTGTCATTATGAAGCCTGCCACCAGATGCAGCTTAATTGTCACTTGCCACTCACTTATAGGATTTATTTGTTTTTATTTTTTGGAGACAGAGGCTTGCTCTGTCGCCCAGGCTGGAGTGCAGTGGTGAAATCTTGGCTCACTGCAACCTCTACCTCCTAGGTTCAAACGATTCTCTCACCTCAACTTCCCAAGTAGCTGGGATTACAGGCATGTGCCACCATGCCCAGCTAATATTTGTATTTTTAGTAGAACCAGGGTTTCACCATGTTGGCCGGGCTAATCTCAAACTCCTGACCTCAGGTAATCCACCCGCTTTGGCCTCCCAGAGTGCTGGGATTACAGTTGTGAGCCACGATGCCCGGCCACTGATAGGGTTTTGATATAAGTGTGCAAGCAATTGATTTACTATGGTCTCTGTGCGGTCAAACCTCTCTGCTAATGTTCATCTGTATTTGCAGCTGTTCCCAGCGCTAGCATCTCTGCTTCAGCTCCAACTCAGATCATCAGGCATTAGATTCTCATAAGGAGAGTGCAACCTAGATCTCTCGAATGCACAGTTCACAGTAGGGTTCACGCTCCGATGAGACTCTAATGCTGCAGCGGACAGGAGGCAGAGCTCAGGTGGTCACGTGAGCTATGCAGAGTGGGTGTAAATACGGATAAAGTGCAGGGTGCAGTGGTTCATGCCTGGCTCAGTGGTTGAGCTGGGCTAGGTGGCTCATGCCTGTAATCCCAGCACTTTGAGAGGCTGAGGCAGTTGGATCACGAGGTCAGGCGTTCAAGACAAGCCTGGCCAACATGGTGAAACCCCATCTCTATTAAAAATACAAAAAAATTAGCCGGGCGTGGTGGTGGGTGCCTATAATCCCAGCTACTCGGGAGGCTGAGGCAGAGAATTGCTTGAACCCAGGAGGCGGAGGTTGCAGAGAGCCGAGATTGTGCCACTGCACTCCAGCCTGGGTGACAGAGATTCCATCTGAAAACAACAACAACAACAACAAAAAAAAAAAACAGATAAAGCTTGTCTTGCTTCCCTGCCCACCGCTTGTCTTGTGCTGTGCAGCCCATTTCCTAACAGGTCACAGACCAGTTGGGGATCCTTGATTTCTGATATTGGATAGCCTCTTACAAGGCATTAAAAATGACGTTTGCTCATAGAAAAAATACACTAAAATGTCAGTAGATGTTTTAACTAGCAGGATTATGAATGATTTTAATTTTCTTCTTTGCCATTTTCTATATTTTCCAAAATTTCTACCATCAATTATTATTATAATTAGATACAAAGTTTATTTTTATTTTATTTTTTAAATTTTTACTTATTTATTTATGTTTGAGACAGAGTCTCCCTCTGTCACCCAGGCTGGAGGGCAGTGGCGCAATCTCAGCTTGCTGCAATCTCTGCCCCTTTTCCCGTCTCAGCCTCCCGAGTAGGTGGGATTATAGGCACCTGCCACCACGCCTGGCTAATATTTGTATTTTTTTTTAAGATTCATCTTTTTAATGACATTCTAAAAATCAGAGGAGGGGCCGGTGGGGCCTCTGGGCTCAGCAGCTGTGAAGGAGGAGGGACCTGCAACACTGGCTAAGGCAGGTCATTGCAAGAAGGCACTCGCAAGGGGGACTTCAAGCCCCTCTTCTATTTCTTCATATAAAATCAGGTGGACAAGGAAAGCTCCAAGTATGAGGGAAGCAGAGACTTTCTCTCCCAGCCTATGGAATAAGGAAGACGTGAGGAAGGGGTGGGTGCTTGGAGCAAGACACTACCAAGTCCAGGGCCTGCCCTCACACAGACACACAAAGCCCGCACCTTCCCTCCCTCTAAAATCTGCACTGGGGCTGTAGGGCAGTCCCGAGTTCAAGCCCCCATCTCTTCTCCCTTCTAGCTTGCTTTCATAAAAGCTTATTTATTTCTGAAGTTGATAATCGACACTCTAGGTGATGTAGCGAATCCAGGGCAGGGCCTAGTAACCACTTTTCTCAATGATCTTCATGTATCGGACCTGGTTCCCTGAGAAGTAGGGGACCTCAAACTGAACCCGATGTGGAGCCAGCCCTCCACCTTCTCCTTCTCCATGCTGGGGAGGCCGAAGTGGGCTTGCATCAAGCACTCCTTGCCCCATGGGAAAGACTTAATACTCCAAATCAGGATGTTTCTCGTGATTTAATAAACAGTTTAGCTGTTTCTTAAACTGGCCCTTGGCCTTGACCATGATCCCCACGTGGCTGTGGGAGAACTTCTCAATGACAGACTCCATCCAGATCAGTGACTTGACCTGAGTGCCAAGGCGATAGGACATGAGCTCAAAGTCACCACCAGGCGGGATGGAGGAGACAAGGCGGTCTTTGTCAAAGCCTGAGAGCCGCATGCGCTGGTGGAATTTTACATCCTCCAGTTCTACCAATTTGTTCTTGCTGCCTGAAAGGCCAGCGAACTTGAAGAGCACATGATCACTAAGGCCCAGCCGCAGCTCTGGGCTGGTTTCTTCCATTTTCCATCATCCTGGGAGTTTTCTCCGCCACTCTCCTGTTTTGGGATCCCCTGGTTCCCCGGCCCCCTCTTTCTTGGTCTATTCCAACAAAGTGGGAAGCACACCTTTCGAGAATCTGCAAGTCATCGCTTCCTGGCCTTTTGGCTAAGATCAAGTGGAGAAACTCATGTCTAAACATCTTTATTTCCCTTCAGTACTTAATTGGTAATTGACCAGAATATGAAATTATAGGTGGGAATCACTTTTCCTCTAGATTTTGACACCTCACTTTATTTTCTTCTAGCTTCTGATGTTTTTAGTGAGCAGTCTGAGGCAATTCTGATTGCTGATCCTTTGTAAAAAAATCTTCTTTTTTATCTCCTGGGAAGCTTTTAGGATCTTTTCTTTATCCCTGGAGTTCTGAAATTTCACAATGAGACATAGGTCTGAGTGGGACCTCATTGTTCCTGGCGCTCAATGGACCTTTTCATACTGGAAATTCAGATTCTGCACTTCTGGGGAAAGTTTTCATGTTACTTATTTAAATAGTTTTCTCTCCTCCATTTCTGTTCTCTGTTTCTGAAATAAGGTAAAGTAAGGGGGAAGGGAGTAAGAGGCGATACTATTTTAGACAGAGTAGCCAGGAGAAGTCTCTCTGATGAGGTGACATCTGAGCAAACCCGAATGAGTACTCTCTCATCTCTGAGAAAAATTGTTAGACTTTTTCTTTTGTTCCTTGCTCAGATTCTTTTTCTTTTCCATTTCTTTTATCCATCTTTTGTGGTCTCTCTCCTGTCGAGAGGCTTCCCTTGCCTGTCTAGTGATCCTTGACTGAGTGTGCACATTCAGAGGGAGGCGAAACCTCACACTGTACCCCAAACATAGACACAGTTATTATTTGTCAATTTAAACTTTTTTTTTATTTTTATTTTTTTATAGAGACGGGGTTTCACCATGTTGGCCAGGCTGGTCTCGAACGCCTGACCTCATGATCCACCCGCTTCAGCCTCTCAAAGTGCTGGGATTACAGGCATGAGCCACCACATCCGGCGTAAACTTTTTTTTTAACTTGAGCAACAACAAAAAAGAGAGAGGCACTGAAAGTTGATAGGACATTGTGTGTGGGCGCAGTTTGTCACCTGGAGTTTTTTCTTTTTTTTAGAGAAAAATAAAAGGGTCTTGAGGTGGGAGATGGGTCTCGGCTTTGGAGGTGGGGCTCACATACCGGAGCAAATTGAGGACTAACTAAAACAGGTCTAAGGCAGACGCAGCTTTCCAAAAGACAGGACCACCAGGGTGCTAGTCAGTTTATTTTTGCCATGGCAACATCCAGACATTACCATCCTTTTCCAGGACAATAACCCTGACCCTGAAATGACCACCCTCATCCTAGAATTTCTGCATAAACCACCTCTTACTTTCCATGTGATTAAAAGTGGGTATAAACATGAGTGCAGCACTGCCTCTGAGCTGCTACTCTGGGCACAGGGCTCTGCCAGCAGCGATACCTCTTCTGCTGCTGTGCACGGCCCCGTCAATAAAAGTTGTTGTCTAGGCCGGGTGTGGTGGCTCACACCTGTAATCCCAGCACTTTGGGAGGCCAAGGCAGGCGGATTGCCTGAGGTCAGGAGTTCGAAACCAGCCTGGCCAATATGGCAAAACCCCATCTCTACTAAAATTACAAAAATTAGCCAAGAGTGGCGGCGTGTGCCTGTAATCCCAGCTACTCAGGAGGCTGAGGCAGGAGAATCACTTAAACACAGGAGGCGGAGGTTGTAGTGAGCATCATTGCACTCCAGCCTGGGCGACAAGAGCGAAACTCAAAAAAAAAAAAAAAAAAAAGTTGTTGTCTAACACCATCAGCTTGCCCTTGAATTCTTTCCTGGATGAAACCAAGAACCCTCCCATGCTAAGGCCCAATTTAGGGGCTTGCCTGTCCTACATTAATCTCAATCCCACCCAGGCAGCAGTGCAGACACACTAACATGGTTCATTGTAGCCTCAAACTCCCGGGCTCAGGCGATTCTCCTGCCTTAGCCTCCCCAGTAGCTGGGACCACCAGCATGTGACCACCATGCATGTTGGCATATTGTCTTTTTCACTGGGGAACTTGTTCCTGTGGGATTGCTTCCTTTTCCCAGGGAGGAATCTCCCAATCTCCCATCTGGGGGAGGTGAGGGAGAGTGCAACTCTGGAGAGAGTGGGAACATCATCATCATTCATCCGGACTTGCACTTAGCTCTCCTCACGCTGCCTTCAGTGACATCCCAAAGTTGCTGGGCCTTTCTGGGATTCCACAGGGCAAGCTTGCTGGCTTCTGATGAGCACTTCCCTCTGTGGACCTGCAGTTTGTTACTACCATCCCATCTCTTGTCCGTCGATGGCCCCTTGCCCATTCTCTCCGTCTTAAAGACAGCACTCATGTTAAATGGTATTCAACCCACTATGTTTAACCAGCACAGGAAATACTCTGTAAAACAAATTCTAGCAAACAGATGAGGCCAAGACATTTTTTTTAAGAAAAAGAAAACCCTTGTAATGTATTCCTCCTGTACTTGATAATCATGGAATTTTACGGGTGACGTGAACTCAGACATCATCTGCGCCCACTAGCTCATTTTACAGATAGAGAAACTGAAACCCAGACTGCAGAAGTAACTTGCCCAGAGTCACAGAGCCAGTGAGTGACAGACTAACAAGTCCGTAGTTCCACTTGGAATCCTGTACCTTTCCCATTTTCACTCAGCCTTCACAGAAGAGCCCCTCTGGCAGTAGAGATTTTCCTCTTGATGGGGCTTTCGAAGCAAATGCTTTTTTGCCCTCTGGGCCAGTCTGACCCCAATCAGTCCTATCTGGAGAAGAGCCATGACAATGAACTAGACATTGTTTCTTGGCAAGATCAAGAGTGTTCATGGCATATTAAACAGAGATCGTTTCTTAAAGGACAGAGTCAAGATAATAAATCCAACTTAAAATAAACCTGCAGTCAGATTACCAATTAACACCTAAGTGTATTTAAGCAGAAATAAGTTTTAATTGTCTAATTAATTTTTCACCAATTAAGTCCATTTTTACATGTTGCATTTTACACTGCCTTGGCAATGAAAGTAATTGGATCCCTTTATAACCATTTTCCACTTCCTGGTTTGCTAAGTAGTTCAATGCTGTTGTCTATAGAAGATATAAATTGCCCCAAACTGGCCACATTGCCACTTTATGAAGTTCATAAAATATTTCTATCTGGAGGATGGGAGATGGGGAGAAGCCACAAAGACGAAAATGACAATTTGTGGAATGGCGGAGTAGAAAGGGTGCCTGTGGTAGGCAGCCTCTAAGATGGTTCCCAGTGATCCCCGCCTCCTGACATTCACACCCTGGTGAAGTTCCTTCCCCTTATGAGGGGCCTGGACCTAATGACCTCCCTTTAAGGTATAAAATATAAATTAGGACTGGGCGCGGTGGCGCATGCCTGTATCCAAGCACTTTGGGAGGCCAAGGCGGGAGGATTGCTTGGGCCTAGGAGTTCTAGACCAGCCTGGCAACATGGGGAGACCCCATCTCTACAAAAAATAAAATACAGACTAGAGCACAGTGGTTCACGCCTGTAATCCCAGCACTTTGGGAGGCTGAGGCTGGCAGATCGCTTGAGCTTAGGAGGTTGAGACCAGCCTGAGCAACATAGTGAAACCCCGTCTCTACAAAAAATTGGCCAGGCGTGGTGGCACACACCTGTAGTCCCAGCTACTTGGGAGGCTGAGGCGGGAGGATCACCTGAGCCCGGGGAAGTCGAGGCTTCAGTGAGCCATGATCGCACCACTGCACTCCAGTGGGTGACGGAGCAAGACTACCTCTCAAAAAATAATAAAATAATAAAAAGTTTTAAAAAATTAATGAGTCATATACAGAAAATTTGACGGGATGTTACCTCCAAGATGGGTCACAAAAAGACTTCCAGCCTAACTGCTCTTGCTCACGCTCTCACTTTCTCCCTCTGTTTCCCCACTGCCCCCACTTTTGCTCTCTTTTTCTCTCTCAGATCATTCAGTCGGGGTAAAACTATTTTCTGGAGCAGCCCTAGAAAGAAGCCCTCGTGCAAAGGAACTGCAGTTTCCTGCTCAAAGCCACGTGAGTACACCTGGAAAAGAACCTCCCGCCCTAGTCAAGCCTCTGGAGACTGCAGTCCCAGCTAGGCCACCAGAACTGCTGACCTTCATCAACTCTGTGATGTAATCATAAATACGCATTGCTTTAAGCTTCTACGTTTGGGGGTAATTTAGTATACAGCAATTGTGGGGAGACCTGGGTATAAGTCCTGACTTTTCTACTTCCTACATAATCACTTTGTCTGAGTCCCTTCGCCGCTCTTAATTGTTTATTTATTTGAGACAGGGTCTCGCTCGCTCTGTCACCCAGGCTGGAGTACAATGGCGCAATCTCGGCTCACTGCAACCTCCGCCTCCTGGGTTCAAGAGATTCTTCTGCCTCAGCCTCCCGAGTAGCTGGGATTACAGGCACCTGCCACCATGCCCAGTTAATTTTTGTAATTTTAGTAGAGATGAGGTTTCATCATGTTAGTCAGGCTGGTCTCAAACTCCCGACCTCAGGTGATCTGCCAGCCTACCAGCCTCCCAAGGTGCTGGGATTACAGGTGTGAACCACCATGTCCAGCCCCATAACCTCTCTTAATTACTCCTGTTTTCTCATCTGTAAAATGGGGATAATAACCATACCTAATCCCACAGAATTCCATGGGGTTCAAGAAGGAAACTAGCTTTAAATGATCGTTAGACATTGGATATTTTAATCTACAGTATCTCGTTTCTTTTCATATTTCAAAGGAAAAAAATACATGGAAAGTGTCTAGTAATTTGAGACACCATGCTAGTATTCTTAGAGCCAATTCATTCTATGATTTATTAAAATATTGTTTAACCAAACATCAATCTTGGATCAACTTTAAATAAACCATACGTCTTTAAGAACCGATGGGTTTTAATTAGTTTCTTAATTAGCATGTGAGAAGTTTGCAAACCTGTTAGGTTTGCTATCAAAATCAGAAGAATAACCTTTATATGAGTCTCACATGGGGAGCCAGGGCTGAGGCCCACAGGACACTCACATTAAGCACGACTCTCTCTGATAAGCCCCTAATAAGCCACTAGTCGGGAAGCCTGAGCCTCATAACACCGCCCTCCTGCTCCAGCAACCTGGGAACAACAAAGCCATCCCCCAGAACCTTCTCCTTCCACTCTTTACCCCCACTCTTGTCATCAAATCCTGCAATTCTAATTTGGGGACATTCTTTCCCTGCCACTGTTTTAGTTCAGACTAATTCCCTTCTCATTTAATCATTAATCAAATATCTAGTAACCGTGCGTGGTACTTCAGAAGTTGAGCTCATGGCAATACAGTCGCTGATCAGGCCCTGTCTTCAAGGAACATGGTTCCTCATTTGGTTTCGCAAAATTCAGCTGAACTAGATTGGGAGTTAGGAGTAGGCTGCCTTGGGCTAAGTCTTGGCCTTTCCACTTACTGTGTGTCCTTGGACAAGTTACTTAACCTTTCTGTGCTTTGGTTTTCTCACTTACAAAACAGGGATAATAATAGTACCTTTGTAGGAGCTGGGTGCGGTGGGGTGGCTCACGCCTATAATCCCAGCACTTTGGGAGGCCGAGGTGGACAGATCACCTGAAGTCAGGAGTTCAAGACCATCCTGGCCAACATGGTGAAACCCCATCTCTACTAAAAACACAAAAATTAGCTGGGTATGGTGGCGGACGCCCGTAATCCCAGCTACCTGGGAGGCTGAGGCAGGAGAATCGCTTGAACCCGGGAGGCGGAGGTTGCAGTGAGCTGAGATCACATCACTGTATTCCAACCTGGGTGACAGAGGAAGACTCCATCTCAAAAAAAAAAAAAAAAAGTACTTTTGTCACAAGGATTAAGAGAGTTAAAACATTTTTAAATGCTTAGAATAGTAGTGTCTGGCAATCAAAAAATGTTAGCCATTGCTATTTTTCTACCATAACCTGTTTTCTCTCTGCAGGCCAAGC
The DNA here is from genome assembly GCA_963574635.1 of Cheracebus regulus. NCBI lineage: Eukaryota > Metazoa > Chordata > Mammalia > Primates > Pitheciidae > Cheracebus > Cheracebus regulus. The sequence goes on along the minus strand of CAUYQU010051547.1, from coordinate 14,351 downwards.
CATCCCTTCCAGAGCCGCTGTGTCATTTCCTTAACAAACGTCACCAACATATGCCCTAGTATGGCCCATCTGTCTCTGACCCACCTCTCTGGCCCTTTGCCTCCACCCTAACCCCACCTCTCTGGCCCTTTGCCTCCACCCTAACCCCACCCTTTCCCCAACACGCCTCTGAATGTGTGTCACCCTTGCAAAAACATGCCACTCTGAGCCTAATCCTGTGTCTCTGTGGCAAGGCAAATGAGGCACAGCAAAGAGAACACAGGCTTGTTCAGGGCATAAGACAGAGCCCAAGATGGCGCTGCAAGCTCTCGTCTCTTTCAGGCTCTGTAAGGAGTGGCTATTGCAAGAGACAGAACAGGCTGGGACTTCACTACTCCACGGCAGTGGGTAGCACAGGTCATAAAGTGGCGGAAATGTTTGCAACCAGGAAACAGAATTAGACCTTGCTCTTATCTTTTCTTTTTGAGATGGAGTTTCACTCTTGTTGCCCAGGCTAGAGGGCAGTGGCTTGATCTCAGTTCACCACAACCTTTGCCACCCAGGTTCAAGCGATTCCCCTGCCTCAACCTCCAGAGTAGCTGGGATTACAGGCATGCGCCACCATGCCCAGCTAATTTTGTATTTTTAGTAGAGATGGGGTTTCTCCATGTTGGTCAGCTGGTCTCAAACTCCCGACCTCAGATGATCCACACATCTCGGCCTCCCAAAGTGCTGGGATTACAGGCGTGAGCCACCACACCCTGCTGACCTTAATATTGCCTGGGAGCAAAGAACTGCCCCAGGGGAAGAGAGGAAAGGAAGAAAGAGCTTGGGCTTCAGAGTAAGTGAGACCTGTGTCCAAATCCTGGCTCTACTTCAAGCTAAACAAGCACTGTACCCTTAGTTTCTTTGGCTAGAAAATGGGACTAAGAATGGTTACTCTGTCGAGTTGATGTGAGAACTGGATGAGAAAACATATGTGAAATGTATGCAGCACACCACAGGCTCCAGGTAAAACATCACCTTCCCATTTTCCCACGCCCTGCTATCCACGCTGGGGAAGTCTCCCAGCTCATCCCGCCCTGTCTGCCTGGTGAACTCTTACTTGATCTTCAAGTCCCAGTTCAATGTCACATGCCAGAGGAGTCTTTCCTGCTTTCATAGGCATAATTTGTCGTTCCTGCCACTGTCTCCCTGGACTGGGAACTCCTGCAGAGCAGGAATCACAATGGAAACAACTTTGCATCCTCAGAGCCTAGCTGCATTCAAAAATAATTATCTGGGCTGGGAACAGTGGCTCACGCCTATATTCCCAACACTCTGGGAGGCTGAGGCAGGAGGATCACTTGAGCCCAGGAGTTCAAGATCAGCCTGGGCAACATAGTGAGACCCTGTCTCTAAAATAAATACATGGGCCCAGTATGGTGGCTCACGCTTGTAATCCCAGCACTTTGGGAGGCCCAGACGGATGGATCGCTTGAGGTCAGGAGTTTGAGACCAGACTGGCCAACATGGTGAAACCCCATCTCTACTAAAAATACAAAATTAGATGGATGTGGTGGCGTGTGCCTGTAATCCCAGCTACTCAGGTGGCTGAGGCAGGAGAATTGCTTAAACCCAAGAGGCAGAGGTTGCAGTAGCCAAGATCACACCACTGCACTCCAAGCTTAGGCAACAGAGCGAGATTCCATCTCAAAAAAAAAAAAATCAAAAATTTAATTTAATTCAAAAAATTTTTTAAAGAAAAAATAAATATCTGTTGGGGAGTGTTTTATGATTTTCATGTGAAAATAAAGGATTTTTTTTTTTTTATAAAGACGGGGCTTCACCATGTTAGTCAGGCTGGTCTTGAACTCCCGACCTCAGGTGATCTGCCCGCCTTGGCCTCCAAAGTGCTTGGATTACAGGTGTGAGCCTCCACGCCCAGCCTGAAAATAAAGGATTCTTAAGTGCTTTAAAATGTTTTTTACTACAACATCATTTATAACAGAGAAACTGGAAGCAACATAAATGTCTAATAATTAGGGGTTAAGTAAATTATGGTTTATCTTCATAAGGTAGTGTATGCTGCCATGAAAACACATAGAAATGTGCTGTTGGCATTTCTCAATATACATTATGAAGGAAAGAAGCAGTTTTCAACGCAGCACTATGTACAGAATGATCCTGTTTTGTGATAAAAATATAAATGTTTATGTATGCATAAAAAGGTCTGGAAGGACCCAGTGGTTGTCTCTGGGTGGGTGGAATTTGCATGTTTCTTTTCCTTCCTTATCCTTATATGTATTTTGTGATTTTTCTATAATGAGCATAAATTACTTCTTGTAGTAAGAAAAAAAATTTTCAACTACCAAAAATTGTTTTTCTGATTGTAATGCATTTTCATTGTAGAAAATTTGAAAACTATGAAAACTATAAAAAATAAAAGATAATTATGCATGTTGTTCTACCTAGAGAGTCTGTTAACATTTTAGTATAATTCTTTCTAGTCTTTTTTTTTTTTAATGCATATATGAATTTTTTAAACTACTTGAGATCAAACTGGTCTATAGCTTAATATCCTGCAATTTTTTATTACATTGTGATTTTTTTCCAAAGCTATGACAAATTCTAAATATTAGATGTCTCACAAAAGACTAGAAAACTCAGCCATCCTGGGGAGAAAAAAATAGAAGAATTGAAAAGAGGGTTCATGGCCTCCCAAATGCAGCACAAGGCATTTTAAATTCTTTTCTAGCCCTAGAGAGGGCTTCTATTGTATAAAACAGTTTAAAATATTCCATATTAGCAATTTTAATGGTAAATTTTTTGAAAGGGCTTTTTATAATTTTGCTATTGAATTTGGCTAAACATACTCATTTAATTTACAACTGGCAAACAACTCACTGAATTTACAACTGGCTATAATTTCTCAGTAATTATTATGCCTATTGGGAAATCGGGAAAATTGAGAAAAATCCAACCTACAAATTGTTTTCAAATATAAAGAAACACAAAATTTAACAATTAATGAAATCAACACAATGTTACATCGTACAGATTTTTAATTAAACATTTTTGATTTTTACAGTTTTCATAGTTTGGAACCAGTGACTTTTCAGATCTCAAACTTTTCCCTGGGCCCTTGAAAAGTACCTAGGACTTGGGTTCTGTGTCTCCCCTGACTCCTGGAGGGAGCGTCCTGCTTGAGTCCCTTGGGCTACAGGGCAGCCATGGCAGAAAACACTAGAAACTTTCAGCAGAGGTGGGAGCCACTTCAAAGGCCAGCCATAAGGAAAGCCAATTGATTCAGCAGAGTTGGTTTTTCTGTGTCAACCTCCAGATAAAAACTGGGAAGCTTTGGACGGGGAATTCCTGCTCCAGAAAGTTTTTCCTTCTCAAGTACAGTGAGAAAAACTGGGGAGGAAGAGGAGGAGAAGGAGGGAGAGGCAGAGAAGGAAAAACAGAAAGGAGAAAGGTGAGAAAAGGAGAGAGAAGGAAGGAAGGAAAGGAAGTAGGGAAGCCACCATTCATTAGTTGCTTATTATATACCAGGCACTAAGCTAAGAGCTTTTTACACTGTATCTCATTCAGCACTCACTATGGCCCTATGAGAGGAGACTATTGTCACTCCTATTTTACAAATAAGGCAACAAAGGATCAGAAAGGTTAAGTCATTGGTCTAGGGTGAAAGTGACAGAGCTGGGTTGGGCGAGGTGACTCACACCTATAATCCCAGCACTTTGGCAGGCCGAGCTGGGCGCATCACAAGGTCAGGAGTTCGAGACCAGCCTGGCCAACACGGTGAAACCCCGTCTCTACTAAAAATACAAAAAAATAGCTGGGCATGTTGGTGCACGCCTATAATCCTAGTTACTCAGGAGGCTGGGGCAGGAGAATTGCTTGAACCCAGGAGGTGAAGGTTGCAATGAGGTGAGATTGTGCCACTGCACTCCAGCCTGGGTGATGGAGTGAGACTCCATCTCAAAAAAAAAAAAAAAGACGAAGAAGAAAGTGACAGAGCTGGTCCAAGGCTGCCCAACCCCAGAGCTGCTGCATTAACCCCTATAACCTACGGCCTCCCCAAACATGCTTGCTTTGTCTGTCCTGGCTCCTAGCCCCAAAATAACAGTATTTTTGTTTGTTTTGAGATGGAGTCTCCCCCTGTCACCGGGCTGGAGTGCAATGGTGTGATCTCAGCTCACTGCAACCTCCACCTCCCGGGGTCAAGCAATTCTCCTGCCTCAGCCTCCTGAGTAGCTGGGACTACAGGCTTGTGCCACCACACCCGGCCAGAATAACAGAATTTAAAGCTGGAGGAGACCTTGGACATCAGTTCTCCGTCTCTACCTTAACTGTAGCAGGCTCATAGGAAGAACTTTGTCCCCTGCCTGCATCCTGCTGAACAACGCACTTCCACCGTCTCATCCTTACATCCCCCAGGGCCACCGTGCCTGGCCCAGAAAATGTGCTCAGTAGATGTTTGCCAAATTAATGAATTAAATAAATCTCTCATTTTGCTGAGAAGGAAGGCCAGAGAAGGAAATCTGGGGACCACACACCGGGGGTAACTTGCTTGAGGTCATCAACAAGGTAGCGATGACAAACTCTAGAATCCAGGCCAATGTTTGTTTCATCTGAATTCGCACCAGGCTTTTCACCTTGCATTATCTAATTTCAGTCTCCTAACAACCACGTGATCACTGCCATATGTCATCCAACCTAAGACCATCAATGGGACATACTACTGTTTTCTTCAACAATAGGAAAGAGAAAAACACTGCCAGATATCCCTGGGAGAGATCATCAATTGTAAGATGCATCCCTACCAGGTGGAAAAAAAAGTGTGGTGTTATCCACATTTTGCAGATGTGAGAACAAAGGCTCACAGAAATGAAGTGGCAAGTCCCAGACATAAAACAATTAAGAGTCAGACGTGTGTGACTCAAGCTAGTCCTGGGCTTTCTCTAAAACTGTACCTTAAGGCACTGCAATCTGATGGCTTTTCGTTGTTGTTTGAGACACGGTCTTGTTCTGTCACCCAGGCTGCAGTGCAGGGGTGCTATCATGGCTCACTGCAGCCTCGACCTCCCAGGCTCAAGCAGTCCTCTTACCTCAGCTGTGACTACAGCAGTCAACTGTGAGTAGCTGTGACTACAGGTGTGCACCACCATGCCTGGATAATTTTTGTATTTTTGGTATAGATGGGTTCTCGCCATGTTCCCCAGGCTGTTCTCAAACTCCTGACCTCAAGCAATCTGCCACCTCAGCCTCCCAAAGTGCTAGAATTACAGACATGAATTCCAGACTGCGCCTGGCTTGATGGTTTGTTCTTTTAAAAAAGTATTGACTGGGTGTGGTACAGGGAGTGAAGATTGCACCATGGCACTCCAGCCTGGGTGACAGAGTGAAACTCTGCCTCAAAAAACAAAATTATTGTTCTACTTCTTTTTTTTTTTTTTTTTGAGACAGAGTCTCACTCTGTCCCCCAGGCTGGAATGCAGTGGCCTGATCTTGGCTCACTGCAACCTCCACCTCCCAGGTTCAAGCAATTCTCCTGCCTCAGCCTCCTGAGTAGCTAGGATTACAGCCGTGCGCCGCCACGTCCAGCTAATTTTTGTATTCTTAGTAGAGACAGAGTTTCACTATGTTGGCCAGGCTGGTCTCCAAATCCTGACCTCATGATCTGCCCACCTCAGCCTCTCAAAGTGCTGGAATTACAAGTGTGAGCCACCACACCCAGCCCTGTTTTGCTGCTGCTTTTTTTTTTTTTTTTTCTGAGACGGAGTCTTGCTCTGTCACCCAGGCTGGAGTGCAATGGCACGGTCTCCACCTCCTGGGTTCAAGTGATTCTCCTGCCTCAGCTTCCTGAGTAGCTGGGACTACAGGTGCCTGTCATCACACCTGGCTAATTTTTGTATTTTTAGTAGATACGGGGTTTCACCATGCTGACCAGGTTGGTCTCGAACTCCTGACCTTGTAATCCGCCTGCCTTGGCCTCCCAAAGTGCTAGGATTACAGGCATGAGCCACCACACCCGGCCCCTGTTAAGCTCCTTACATGATCATCCTACAGGATGATAAACAGCGTGTCTGAGAGCAGGGCTAGTGGTCTCCACTTCACAGCCATTTTCCCAGTACCTTACACAGTGACAGGCACAGAGCAAGCCTCAAAAAAATATCTAAGAGATATGCAAGAAGGGGCGGGGAGGCCACACTACCAGGTACCTGCAGGTCCGAAAAACATGGGCCTGAATTAGAAGTCACCAACTGTGGGCCCAGCACGGTGGCTTACGCCCATAATCCCTGCACTTTGGGAGGCCAAGTTGGGTGGATCACCTGCGATCAGGAGATCAGGAACAGCCTGGCCAACATGGCGAAACCCCGTCTCTACTAAAAATACAAAAAAATTAGCTGAGCATGGTGGCACACACTTGAATTCCCAGCTACTTGGGAGGCTGAGGCAGGAGAATCGCTTGAACTTGGGAGGTGGAGGCTGCAGTGAGCTGAGATCGCACCACTGCACTCCAGCCTGGGAGACAGATCGAGACTCCGTTTCCATTCAAAAAAAGTCACCAACTGTGGATGTTTCCATGTTGCTGACACCGGGGAGGAAATGGTAAATGCAGAATGGGCCGTGTATTTAACCCCAGCCTGGCCAGCTACTAGCTATGTGACTTCAGAGGAGTATTGTAACTGAGTCTCTGTTTCCTGCCGGTAAACTGTGGATGATGCAGCACTGTGAGAATTAAACGAGAAAGTGAAAGCTAAGAGCTTGGCACATGGCAAACACTCAGTCACAGCTAAAGCCAGGTAGAGGAGAAATGTTTGCCTTCTGTCATCACAGACAAAACCAAACTGTCTGGGCATTGGGGGATTTCGTGATCCAGAGCCCTCAGCCTCAGAATGGTCATAGAAACAGCTGTCCTGCAGCAGAAGACTCCACTCCCACCCCTACCACCAGCAGCTCTTTAAAGATCAAATACACAAAATAAGAAATGGCAGTTGGGAAATAACCATACATACCAAACTAATTAATACAATCACAAACATTTACCTTGATCCACCGAGGCAAAAATGTTTAAAACTCTGGATAGAATCGATGATTCTCTAGGAAAATAGAAAATATTACAACTAATTCCAGAAGAGTTTTTTTCAAACACACACACCAAAAAAGAAACCTACCAAATACTGTAGAATAAACTAAGAATATTTTCAAAGAGTGATACCCAAAAAAAGTGTCACGTCCAGATGGTTTCATGGGTGAATTCTACCTGCTATTTAAATTGTTCCAGAGCAAAGAGAAAGCAGGAAAATTTCCAAATTCTTTTTATGAAGCCAGCACAACGCTGTATGAAACCTGACAAAGAGAGCACCGTAGGAAAAAAAAAAAAAAGGCTCAGAAAATGTGTAAATGCTGGAAGCATTTCCCAGAGTCAAGAGCAAAATGAGGATTTCTACTAACACCACTAACAATGTTAAACATACATTATTCTGGGAGTGCTGGCCTGCACTATACAGTTAGACAACAGAAAGAAACAAGATATAGGAAAACAGGAAAGGAGAAAGACAAATTATCATCTTTAGATGACATGACTGTAAACCTCTAACTCAAGGTAATCCAAGAATTTACAATAAAATAATTAGATGTCAATTATCAATAAAATAAGATGGCTGGTTAGATGACTGATATACAAAAGTTAGTGGCTTTCACACATGCAATCAACTAGTTAGAAAACATTTTAGACATTTCCATTCATGTGAGCGATGACACATAACACGACCAATACAAATGTGGTAAATGTGCCGGGCATAGTGGCTCACACCTGTAATCTCAGCACTTTGGGAGACTGAGGCAGGTGGATCACCTGAAGTCAGGAGTTCAAGACCAGCCTGATCAACATGGTGAAATCCCATCTCTACTAAAAACACAAAAATTAGCTGGGCGTGGTGGCCAGCATCTATAGGAGGCTGAGTCAGGAGAATCAATTGTTTGAACCTGGGAGGCAAAGGCTGCAGTGAGCCAAGATTACGCCCACGCCACTGCACTCCAGCCTGGGTAACAGACTCCATCTCAAAAAAAAAAAATAAAAATAAAAATAAAATAAAAAAGATGCTAACTGTATAAAAGGAGTGTCTTAGCAGGAGGATCGCTTGAGCCCAGGAGTGGGAGGCTGCAGTGAGCTATGATCACCACACCACACTCCAGCCTGGGTGACAGAGCAAGACCCTGTCTCTAAAAAAAAAAAAGAAGAGGAAGAAGAATGCCTTAGAATGCTGCTGAGGGTCTTGATAATCTGAATAAATGAAAAGACATATCCTGCTTTTGAATAGGAAGATGTATTATTGTAAACATGTCAGTTTCACAAATCATGGTAGTTACAGCGATTCCAATTTTTAAAACATACTAAAAGAATTGCTTTTGGAACCAGATAGGCTGATTCTAAAGTTCACATGGAAAAATAAGCATGCAAGAATACCCAGGAAAGAAATATGGGGGTGGGGGGAAAAGACAGTGAGGATAGACTCCCTACAGAACACTGAAACACACTGTAGTTTCTTAGATATGACACCAAAACCATAAACAGCAAGAGAAAAACATAGATAAAATTGAATTTCATCAAACTTAAAAAGTCTTGTGCATCAAAGGACACCATCAAGAAAGTAAAAACACATACTCATAAAATGGGAGAAAATATTTGCAAGTCATATATCTGATAAGGAGCTACTGTTCAGCATATACAAAGAACTCTTATAAATTAGCCATAAAAAGATAAATATCCCACTTTAAAAATGGGCAAAGGGTTTGAATAGATTTTTATCCAAGTAAGATATACAAATGGCCAATAAGCACAGGAAACAAATGCCCCACATCATTAGTCATTAGGGAAATACCAATCCAAACTACAGTGACATACCACTTCACACCTGCGAGGTTGGCTAGAATCAAAGGGACAAACGTTCACAAGCGTTGGGGAGGATATGGAGAAACCGAAACCCTCATGCATTGCTGTTAAGAATGTAGAACAGTCAGGGGCATAGTGGCTCACACCTGTAATCCCAGTGCTTTGGGACACTGAGGTGGGCGGATCACCTGAGGTCAGGAGTCGGAGACCAGCCTGGGCAACATGGTGAAACCCTGTCTCTACTAAAAACACAAAAGTTAGCCAGGCATGGTGGCACATGCCTATAATCCCAGCTACTCAAGAGGCTGAGGAATGAGAATCACTTGAACCTGGGAGGTGGAGGTTGCAGCAAGCCATGATCACACTACTGCACTCCAGCCTGGGCAACAAAGTGAGACTGTCTCAAAAAAAAAAAAAAAAAAAAAGGAAAAAGAGGCCAGGTGCAGTGGCTCTCACCTATAATCTCAGCACTTTGGGAGGCCAAGGCAGGTGGGTCACCTGAGGTCAGGAGTTTGAGACTACCCTGGCCAACATGGAGAAACCCTGTCTCTACTAAAAATACAAAAATTAGCCTGGTGTGGTAGCTACTGCGGAGCCTGAGACAGGACAATCACTTAAACCTGGGTGGTGGAGGTTTCAGTGAACCAAGATCATGCCATTGCACTCCAGCCTGGGCTACAGGGTGAGACTCCATCACACACACACACACACACGCACACACACACACACACCCCTAACAAAAACAGCCGGGCACAGTACCTCATGCCTGTAATCCCAACAATTTGGGAGGCTGAAGTAGGCAGACTGCTTGAGCCAAGGAGTTTGACACCACCTTGGGCCACAAGACAAAAAACCATATCTATCAAAAAATTTTTTGTAATTAGCCTGGCGTGATGGCAGGTGCCTACAGTCCCAGCTACCCAGGAGCCTGAGGTGGGATGCTCAAAGCAGTGAGCCATGATCACACCACTGCACTCCAGCCTGGGCAACAGAGCAAGACCTTGTCTCAAAAGAAAAAAAGAATGTAAAACAGTGCATGCACTACTTTGGAAAACAGTCAGGCAGCCATTGGTTCTTCAAAATGTTAAACGTAGAGGATGGGTGCCATGGCTCCCACCTATAATCCCAGCATTTTGGGAAGTCGAGGTGGGCGGATCACGAGGTCAGGAGTTCGAGACTAGCCTGGTCAACATGGTGAAACCCCATCTCTGCTGAAAATACAAAAATTACTGGGGCGTGGTGGCACACGGTTGCAATCCCAGCTACTCAGGAGGCTGAGGCATGAACATTGCTTGAACCCAGGAGGCAGAGGTTGCAGTGAGCCGAGATCGTGCCATTGCACTCCAGCCTGGGCAACAGAGCAAAACTCCATCTCAAAAATAAATAAATAAATAAAGGCTACTAATTAAAACAAACAAACAAAAAGCTAAGCATAGAGTTATATGACCCAGTAATTTTGTATGTATATATGTATACATGTATTATATGTATATACGTAAATATGTATGTCCTTGTAGACAGACAGATAAATATTCCCCAAGAGAATTGAAAACATGTGGTCTACACAAAAAAATGTACTTTAATGTTCCGCAGCGACATGAGTCACAATAGCCAAAAGGTGGAAACCACCTCAATGTCCATCACTTGATGAATGAAGAGGCAAAATGTGGTCTAACATCATAGAATCTATACAAGGGGATATAATGCAGCGATAAGAAAGAATGAAGAACTGACACGTGCTGCCACATGTTTGCTCCCTGAAAATATGACACTAAGTGAAAGAAGCCAGTCACAAAAGCCACATGTGGTATGATTCCACTTTTACAAAATGTCCAGAAAAGGCAAATCTATGGGAACCAAAAGTAGAATGGTAAGTAAGTGCCAGGGGCTGTGGAGACAACGGGAAGGGACTACTAGTTGGCACCGGGTTTTTCTGCGACATGATGAAAATGTTGTGAAATTAGAGCATGGCAATGATTACACAACTTTGTGAATATACTAAAAAAAAACACTGAATCCTATACTTAAAGGGGTGAATTTTATAATATGTGAGTTATATCTCAATAAAGCTGTTATTTTTTAAGACATAATATAAAACTCTGGTGAGCAAAACAGCACAAAAGACCAGCATAGATGCAATTACTGACCAGAATTTGGTATATAATAAAGGTGGCATTTCAAGAGGCAAGATGGATTATTCTGAAAATTATATCGAAACATTCCTTGATAAGTTACCCAGGGAGGAAAGTGGCATTTGGGACCTTACCCTGCTCCTTTCAGATGAACGAAAGACTTAAATGTACAAAGTAAAACTATGAAAACGTTAGGATAAAACAGATGAATTTTATAAAATCTCAAAGCGGGAAAGCGAAAACATAAAGAACCCCAAAGAAAAAAAATGCATAAATTTGACTTATAAATGTTTCAAATTTCTACATGGAAAAAAAACAAAAGACAAATAGAAAAGTGGAAAAAAAAAATTATAAAAATATGGGCCAGGCGTGGTGGTGCTCACCTGTAATCCTAGCACTTTGTGGAACCGAGATGGGTGGATCACGAGGTCAGGAGTTTGAGATCAGCCTGGCCACAATGGTGAAATCCCATCTCTACTAAAAATAAACAAAAATTAGCTGGGCGTGGTAGCACAAGTCTGCAATTTCAGCTACTCAGGAGGCTGAGGTAGAAGAATCGCTTGAACCCAGGAGGCAGAGGTTGCAGTGAGCCGAGATCACGCCACTGCACTCCAGACTGGAGACGGAATGAGACTCTGTCTCAAATATATATATATATATAACATATATATATGTTGTTGTCAGGGGTTGCAGTGGGGAGAGAGGGAGGAGTACATAGTTGGAACAGGAGATTTTTAGGACAGTGAAACTATTCTGTATGACACTGTAATGGTACATACATGTCTTTATTCATTTGTCAAAACGCACAGAATGTACACCATTGAGAAAGAGCCTTAATGTAAGCTATGGACTTCTGTTATCACAATGTATCAGCATCGGCTCATCAATTATAGCAAATGCACCACACTAACAAAAGACGTAAATAATTGAGGAAACTATACTGGGCAGAGGGGGGTATACAGGAACTCTGTACTTTCTGGTCAATTTTCTGTTAAAATAAAACTGCTCAAAAAAATAAATAAAGGTAGGGGATGGGAGACAAGGGGAGGGAGAGCAATAGGACAAATACCTAATGCATGTGAGGCTTAAAACCTAGATGACGGGTTTACAGGTGCAGCAAACCACCATGGCACATGTATACCTATGTAACAAACCTGCACATTCTGCACATGTATCCTGGAACTTAAAGAACATTAAAAACAAAATCCAATAAATAAGATAAAAGTCCCAATAAAGCACATTTTTTTTTTTTTTTTAAGATGGGGTTTCACCATGATGGCCAGGCTGGTCTTGAACTCCTGACCTCAGGTGATCCACCCACCTCGGCCTCCCAAAGTGCTAGGATTACAGGCGTGAGCCACCGCGCCCAGCCGAAAGCACATTTTAAAAGAATAAAATAAAAATAAAAGCTACAGGCCAGGCACAGTGGCTCACGCCTGTAATCCCAGTACTTTGGGATGCCAAGGCGGGTAGATCACGAGGTCAGGAGTTCGAGACCAGTCTGATCAACATGGTGAAACCCTGTCTCTACTAAAAATAAAAAAATTAACCAGGTGCAGTGGTGGGCACCTGTAATCCCAGCTACTTGGGAGGCTGAGGCAGGATAATTGCTTGAACCCAGAAGGTGGAGGTTGCAGTGAGCCAAGATGGCACCACTGCATTCCAGCCTGGGCGACAGAGCAAGACTCCATCTCAAAAATAAATAAATAAATAAAGGCTACTAATTAAAACAAAAAAAAAATGGTATTATACATTGGTGGTAGTTGTGTAAATTGCTACAATCCCATTTCATTGGAGCAAAATTTGACAATACCTACCTACCTACTAAAAAATTTTTTACAGAGTCCCTCATAGGATACCAAACATTTAAAACATATTTTTTTTACCCAGATAGTCCACTTCTAAGAATTTATCTTTCACATAGACGCACAGGTAGAAACAACATTTATACAATGATATTCATCAGTTCTGTTGTAATAGCAAAAGGTAAGAAATAATCTTGTGGTAGACACAGTAATATCCCCCAAAGATGTCCACATCCTAATCCGTAGAACCTGTGACTATGCTCTGTTACATGGGAACGGGATTTAAAGTTGCAGATGGAATTATGGTTGCTAAACAGATGACTTTAAAATAGGGAGATTATTCTGAGTTAGCAGGGTGAGCCCAATGCAATCACAAGGGTCCTTAAAAGTGGAAGAGTGAGAGACCAAGTGCAGTGGCTCATGCCTGTAATCTCAGCAGTCTGGAGGCTGAGGCAGGCAGATCACCTGAGGTCAGGAGTTCAAGACCAGCTTGGCCAACATGGTGAAAACCCATCTCTACTAAAAATAGAAAAATTAGCTGGGTGTGGTGGCACACACCTGTAATCCCAGCCACTTGGGAGGCTGAAGCAGAATTGCTTGAACCTGGGAGATGGAGGTTGCAGTGAGCCAAGATTGCACCACTGCACTCCAGCATGGGGAACAGAGTGAGACTCTATCTCAACAACAACAACAAAAAAAAGTATTCCTCTGACACTGGAAGAAAAAAATAAATTAAATTAAATTAAAAAAAAGTAGAAGAGTGAGGCAGAAAAGGAGAGTTGGAGTGATGTGATTGGAGGAATAACTCAACCTATTGTTGCTGGTTTTGAAGACAGAGGAAGGGGCCACAAGCCAAGGAATGCAGGTGTTCCAGAAGCTGCAAAGCACATGACAACAGATTCTCCCCCAGAGTCTCCAGGAGGGAACACAGTCCTTCGGCTAACTTGATTTTAGCCCAGCAAGGCTTACTTCAGACTTTTGAACTACAAAACTGTAAGTTCATAGATTTGTATTGTTTTAAGACACTAAATTCATAGCAATTTGTTACAGCTGACACAGAAAACTAATAAAAACCTAAATGTTCACTGGCAGAGGACTGGTAAATAAACACAGTATAACACGATGCGGTCTCAAAAGAATAAGGTAGCTCTATATAAACTTACATGTAATTGGTTCCAAGCTACATTAAGTGGGAGAAAAAATACGAAGTATAAGAAGAATGGTATTCTAGCCTGGGCAATAAAACAAGAATCCCATTCTCTCTCCCTCTTTCTCTTCCTCTTTCTTTCTTTCATTCTTTTGTTCTTTCTTTTGTTGTTTCTTTCTTTCTCCTTTTCTCTTTTTTTCTAAAATCACTTCCTCTTTCTTTCTCTTTCATTTTTTATCTTTCTTTTGCAGTTTCTTTCTTTATCCTTTTCTCTCTTTTTCTAAAATCTCTTCCTCTTTCTTTCTCTTTCATTTTTTCTTTCTTTTGCTGTTTCTTTCTTTCTCCTTTTCTCTCTTTTTCTAAAATCTCTTCCTCTTCCTTTCTTTCATTCTAAAAAAAAAAAA